>JAUCMX010000018.1:14267216-14494716 GCA_033459395.1 Hemibagrus guttatus
CATAAAACAGAATATGAATATCAGTTACACATCAGCTGGATGCCAGGCTGTGATTTTAGGCTCTCAACTTGGGATAGTTCTGAGTTTAAATCCAAGTAATGTTGAATCCTGAATGCTGATAGACTTTAGGATAAAAGCATTGTCTAAAGAATAGATGCAAATATCTCCACACCACTGAGCTCTGTCCAACTTGCTGGAATTCGTGGCTGGCTTTCGTTCAGGCATTATAAATAACGTCCCAAATATTAGACAGTTTACTGTTACTTTCATACATTTATTGCAACTCGATGGTTCAGAAACCGTGTCTCTTCCCATAATGCACTGCAAACCTACATCGCATTTAACACAGAATGAGCTTTGAGCAGCTAGATTGTAACAAATGTACCAAGCTGAAGTTTGTGTAATGCAATAAAGACCAAAGTTAATTTCTGTGGCTGGAGGTTGTTTGTTTATCACCCATGTGCTCTCTGTGAGGTTTAACTAAATGTTCTGATTTATGTAGACTGATAATTATCTCATTACACTGTTATTATTATGTCATCCAGATACTAAATGTGTATTTGGCAGTAAAATACTAAAAATAAAGTAAAAAAAACCATACAGTACCTTATATATTATCAATTAGGGACATTTTATCGAAATATCACAGTAAAATACAGAATGGTTTTTAATACAGTTAATGACTGATTTTTTTGAATAATGAATTTTTGACTAATGGTAACAAACCTGTTCAGAAAATTTAGTTGAAAGGACCGGAAACCTACAGAGCCACAGAATTCATGCTCAAATAATCTTTTGTATACTGTCTGTATACTGTATAACACTGTAGCTAGCAAGTTGTTAAATGCAAGAATTGCTCGTTAAGTATCGATCCTTGCCACAGTGAGGCTGCACTTTTAATAATAAATGTTCTTTAAAAAAAAAAAAACAGGAAAAGAAAAAAAACAGAACCCTGTTTAATTACTGCCGGTGCATTAGTCATTATCATTAAAGACGCCAAAATAATAGTAAGTAAGCTGCATTCTGATTGTTGTGAGCTATAAACGTCCTATAGGCACTACTGTTAAGTTGTGAGAACTTATGGTTGTGTTTTTGATGATAATATGAATATATATTCCCTGTATACGAGTAGCAATAAACCAACAATCAATCTAGTTAATTAGCTATTTAATTAATCTATCATTTGTTTGCTAAATGACAATATAGTTGGATATTGTTACCTTTTAATTTGATTCTTTTATACGTTATAATATTATACATTACTTTTTTGGGTGTCCTTGACTTTAGTGACCTCTGATTATTTGCTCAGGTGTAAAAATGGACAACTGGACTGCTACAGTTGATGAGATAGTAACCAAATTCTACCACTACATGTATTAGTATAGAATAGCAGTATACTATATAGTACAGCACATAATAACAGCTCAAATACAGTGTACATCTCTAGTGACAGGACACAAGGATTAATGAAAGTGTATAATGTACACATATACTGTAGTAACATACCAGAAGACTTATTTAAAGTAATAAATACATGGTTAGTGCAACATTGCTAGTGTAGTTAATTTGTAGTTTTAATTGTAGTTATAATTTAAAGTAATTTACTGTAGTGTACTTTAAAAAACTGTACAGCAAAGTTTTCACATATTCCATGAACTTTTTCTTGCAGTGTCTGTGTGTGATTTCTCAATATTGGATCCTAAAAAAACTCAGTCACCAGCATTTAGGATAACCCCCTGGATAGTTTGGATTGCTTCATTCTCTCTTTGGCACTTCCTGCTCATTTATTACACACACCTGTGTCTTGTTAATGCTGCAAGCAGTCCCTGTATAAACCTTGTTTTACTTGCGTTAGGACTGTTAGGATTGTTAATACATACACCATAGACTTGTGTTTGCATTAGAGGTGCTCTAGTAATGTATCACAGTGGAGTCAAATATAGATGTCATTTTAATCAGGCTTATTTATTTATCATTGTATCAGTGTGTCTGAAATGACATACTTACTTACCTGTTCACTATTTACTATATGGTTTGTTGCACTGTACATAGAGTATTAAAGGAGGTGCACTAGATGAGACTGAACTGAATTCAGAAAACACTGAGCAGTGAGAGCTCCAGGTATACATCATCATGACCCACCGTAATAACTTGAATGTTGAAGTTACCTAGTATATTATTGAGCACAGTTTTAAATATGAAATATAGAACAGAACTAACATATAACTGACGTTACTATTCATAATAATACAAAATTGTTGAATTCTCAATTCTGATTGATCAGAAGGTTTAAACTAATTTCTCAAATACTAATGAATTATTGTTTCGAGTAACAACTTACATAGGGACATACACTGGCCAGGCATAACATTATGACCACCTGCCTAATATTGTGTTGGTCCCCCTTTTGCTGCCAAAACAGCCCTGACCCGTCACGCACTGTGTATTCTGACACCTTTCTATCAAAACCAGCATTAACTTCTTCAGCAATTTGAGCAACAGTAGCTCGTCTGTTGGATCGGATCACACGGGCCAGCCTTCGCTCCTCACGTGTATCAGTGAGCCTTGGCCGCCCACGACCCTGTTGCCAGTTCACCACTGTTCCTTCCTTCAACCACTTTTGATAGATACTGACCACTGCAGACCTGGAACTCCACATAAGAGCTGCAGTTTTGGAGATGCTCTGATCCAGTGGTCTAGCCATCACAATTTGGCCCTTGTCAAACTCGCTCAGATCCTTACGCTGCTTATGCGTGATCAGTTCATATAGCAGATGTTTTATGTACTTTAATCCTAATAATAAACAGATTAAATTAATTAACCATATAAAACCATATTAAAAATTACTATATGGTAAAGCTTTTCATAAGTAGACATTTATTTAATATTACTCATTGTTCCTCTTAAACCACATAGCTGTTATATAATAGAATAAGATATATCCAGACATCTGCTATTGAAAATAATCAACATTGATATGGTAGTAGTAACTCTGCTTTCGTCTACAGAGGATCTACAGAGTATTATTGGTAATAATATAGTCCACTGTCTATGGAATTAAAATTGCCCAGTGAAAATTTAGACAACACTATACAGTGTTTCCACTCATGCAAGATTTCACAAGAAACGGAAAAAAAAACATAATTAAGGTTAAACTCACTGACATTAATGAAGAATAATGATTAGAGGGTGTGGTCAAGGCTGAAGTAGCTGAAACATGACGGAACCAAACCTCTGATGAGGATTCATTTTATTTAATCAACAAGAAAATAATATAAGAATTTATGCTTAGAGGAAAATGAACATCAATAAACATACTGCTAAAGCATGGCATAGATATGAAATATTCTATATATGACTTCTACATTAAAAAAGGTATAAGCACATTAGCAATTCCTAACTGTTCCTACTAACGTTTCTAACAAATACAGACTGATATAAACAAATTTTGCTCCCCATCATAGGAAGTTAAAATTTTAACTTGTTGCTCAAAAACCCAAAATTAACTCAATCTGTTATTTCCACACTCTGTTATTTGCCACTCTATTTTGTTTATTAATGTGATTGTGTGGTGTATTTGGTTGCTGTTCTCTCTGTGTGTGTGCATATGTATGTGTGTATGTGTGTGTGTGCGTGTGTGTGTGTGTGTGTGTGTATGAAGAGGTGTGTATGTAGCACTCTGATGCTCAGTGGTAGTGCTAGGTAATGCTATACTTAGTGGGGAGCCTCTCTTGATGTGGGGCTTTGTGATCATCTCAACATTGACCTTTCTCTTCACTCTGCCTTTAATCTTTCTGTGCCGACTCCCTCCGCTTGATTGGTGTTGGGATTTGACTTTGAACTTCTCCAGTGCCACTTTTTTTTTTGTCTCTGCTCACTATGTCTTTCCTTCTCTTTGCTGTTTCTGCTGCATCATTTTTTTTGTGCACAAATTGAGGCTACACAGATCATGTGGAGCAGAGGCTGGCTGCATGTTGTGCTTTCATACAGCTTTTCACAACAGTGTAATCATCAGCAATGTTCTGAAATTTTCAATTACGCTGAAGAGATACAAGTAAAAGTGTTAAAAGATGGGGGTATTATGCAGTGCTTCAACAAGAAAATGATTTCAAACAATAACAAAGCAATTGTAGGTACTGGTGTATATAACTCAGAGGTATAACTGGGTAGGACTTTAGCTGTAAGACAGTTGGTGAATGCTTAAATCTATTATAAGTAAAGCCAAATCTAATCCAAAGGTCAAAAGATGAGGGTCAAATCTTTTTTTGGCTCCCAAAATGTCTGGAATTTAAACCTCTAGCCACTACCACAGAAGAACGTCAGATATTACAGAGGAATTCATCAACATGTTGACATTTGTAGAGTTTATGTTATATTTTTGTTATATGTTATATGTTTGTTATATGAATTTATGTTATATTTTTAAAATAAATTATATATATATATATATATATATATATATATATATATATATATATATATATATATATATATATATATATATATATATATATATATAAATAAAATAAAAAGGAAAAAAAAAATATATATATATATATATATATATATATATATATATATATATATATATTTTATGTTCTTTGAATTTATGTTATATTTTTAAAATAAATTATATATATATATATATATATATATATATATATATATATATATATATATATATATATATATATATATATATATATATATATATATATATATATATATATATATATATATATGTATATATAAACAGTGGGGCAAAAAAGTATTTAGTCAGCCACCAATTGTGCAAGTTCTCCCACTTAAAAAGATGAGAGAGGCCTGTAATTTTCATCATAGGTACACTTCAACTATGAGAGACAGAATGAGAAAAAAAAAAATCCAGAAAATCACATTGTCTGGTTTTTAAAGAATTTATTTGCAAATTATGGTGGAAAATAAGTATTTGGTCACCTTCAAAAAAGCAAGATTTCTGGCTCTCACAGACCTGTAACTTCTTCTTTAAGAGGCTCCTCTGTCCTCCACTCATTACCTGTATTAATGGCACCTGTTTGAACTTGTTATCAGTATAAAAGACACCTGTCCACAACCACAAACAGTCAGACTCCAAACTCCACTATGGCCAAGACCAAAGAGCTGTTAAAGGACACCAGAAACAAAATTGTAGACCTGCACCAGGCTGGGAAGACTGAATCTGCAATAGGTAAGCAGCTTGGTGTGAAGAAATCAACTGTGGGAGCAATTATTAGAAAATGGAAGACATACAAGACCACTGATAATCTCCCTCGATCTGGGGCTCCACGCAAGATCTCACCCCGTGGGGTCAAAATGATCACAAGAACGGTGAGCAAAAATCCCAGAACCACACGGGGGGACCTAGTGAATGACCTGCAGAGAGCTGGGACCAAAGTAACAAAGGCTACCATCAGTAACACACTACGCCGCCAGGGACTCAAATCCTGCAGTGCCAGACGTGTCCCCCTGCTTAAGCCAGTACATGTCCGGGCCCGTCTGAAGTTTGCTAGAGAGCATTTGGATGATCCAGAAGAGGATTGGGAGAATGTCATATGGTCAGATGAAACCAAAATAGAACTTTTTGGTAAAAACTCAACTTGTCGTGTTTGGAGGAGAAAGAATGCTGAGTTGCATCCAGAGAACACCATACCTACTGTGAAGCATGGGGGTGGAAACATTATGCTTTGGGGCTGTTTTTCTGCAAAGGGACCAGGACGACTGATCCGTGTAAAGGAAAGAATGAATGGGGCCATGTATCGTGAGATTTTGAGTAAAAACCTCCTTCCACCAGCAAGGGCATTGAAGATGAAACGTGGCTGGGTCTTTCAGCATGACAATGATCCCAAACACACCGCCCGGGCAACAAAGGAGTGGCTTCGTAAGAAGCATTTCAAGGTCCTGGAGTGGCCTAGCCAGTCTCCAGATCTCAACCCCATAGAAAATCTTTGGAGGGAGTTGAAAATCCGTGTTGCCCAGCGACAGCCCCAAAACATCACTGCTCTAGAGGAGATCTGCATGGAGGAATGGGCCAAACTACCAGCAACAGTGTGTAAAAACCTTGTGGCGACTTACAGAAAACGTTTGACCTCTGTCATTGCCAACAAAGGGTATAAAACAAAGTACTGAGATGAACTTTTGTAATTGACCAAATACTTATTTTCCACCATAACCTGCAAATAAATTCTTTAAAAATCAGACAATGTGATTTTCTGGATTTTTTTTTTCTCATTCTGTCTCTCATAGTTGAAGTGTACCTATGATGAAAATTACAGGCCTCTCTCATCTTTTTAAGTGGGAGAACTTGCACAATTGGTGGCTGACTAAATACTTTTTTGCCCCACTGTATATATATATATACGTTCTTCTGTGGTAGTGGCTAGAGGCATTAAAATCAACCATTATTTATATATATATATATATATATATATATATATATATATATATATATATATATATATATATATATATATAATATAAAATAAAAAGGGAAATATATATATATATATATATATATATATATATAAATGATGGTTGATTTTAATGCCTCTAGCCACTACCACAGAAGAACGTCAGATATTACAGAGGAATTCATCAACATGTTGACATTTGTAGAATTTATATTATATTTTTGTTATATGTTATATGTTTGTTATATGAATTTATGTTATATTTTTAAAATAAATTATATATATATATATATATATATATATATATATATATATATATATATATATATATATATATATATATAATATATATTTATAAAATAAAAAGGAAAAAAAAAACATAAATGTTATATTTATATTTTTGTTATATGTTATCTGTTTGTTATATGAATTTATGTTATATTTTTAAAATAAATTATATATATATATATATATAAATAATGGTTGATTTTAATGCGTGAAAATGAATGCATGTTTAATTAATTTTAAACAAGTTTAAAAACTTCAAACTTCTTACAACTTATTACATATAACTTCACTATTCTACCACTGCTATAATAGAAGGATAACAAATTAACACTATATGATCTAAAGTATGTGGACAGCTCACCCTCACAGCCATATGCAGTTCTTCCCCAAACTGTTACCATAAAGTTGGAAGCACACATTTGTATAAGATGTATGCTTTGTATGCTGTAGATTTAAGATTTCCCTTCCCTGGAACTAAGAGGTCTAAACCTGACACATTTCCAAGAGCAACTTGAACAGGTCGTATGCTGTTGCCTTCATTTTGTGTGTACCATTTTGCTGATCATGTTTAGACTGAATGTCAAATGTTGCCTCAAGGAGCCTCAATCTTATGGCCTTTTTCTTTAACAGTGCAAGAGGAGGACATCTCTGTCCATCAAACTAACAAATAAGCCCACATTTAGGTTCTCCTTGGGCAAAATATAAAAAATCTTTGCAAAGCCAGACTTTTAGGTAGAGTTTGGGAGCGTGGGCCAAAAAAACAAATGCAAGTAAATAACATGATGGTGTCTCTTCTAGTACAAGCTGATATGGATTTACTTCAGTAGCCAGAGAGCTGTTCCTGCAGGTCTGATAGATATGCTGTGATATAATATAATAGTGTTATTTCCAGGTCTAATGGAGAAACATTATTGACATGAAAGCATGGTCCCTGATATGGGCTGAAATGTTCTCTTATTATCAAAAATCAAAAAACAAAACAGAGAGAGAGAGAGAGAGAGAGAGAGAGAGAGAGAGAGAGTCTGGTCTGTTATACATATTAGCATTGCTCTTCTGCCTATGTTTCTGGGTGATGTAAAAAAAAAAAAAAAACAACCACAATATTTAAACATCACTGTATTTTACACAGAATATGAAATCGATCCATTTCACTTCATTTTCATTTCCAATGACTCATCTTTTTTATATTGTAGCATATTTGTTCTTTTTATGAAAACAGGTGATGCATAAAAATGTTGAAAAATAGTGGAAGGCTTTGTAAAGACCTGCTGAGAAAAAAATATTGATGAGTCATAATAATAGTTTATGCATTTCCAGTTTGAATAAATGTCTTGGGGCCACTTGAAAGCAAATTTGCTGGCCGATTTTGCTTCCAATTGTTTCCCTGAAAAAAAATGCTACCTATAAGTTCAAGGGTTCTTTATGGGTCCATTAGAAAATTAAGGGTTTTTAGCCTCCACAAAAGCTCCTGTTTGGACCCCTTGATTTAAAAACACTTTATAATTGGGTTGTACATAGAACCTTAAAGAGTGGCTCTTGAGGGACAATCAAAGCTTTTTAAGCTGGAGGATTTAGCAAACTCAATTGTGTTAAATGAGGTCAGTTTAACCCAACTAGACTAGCCAAGACAGCAGTTCACTAAGGCTAAGCTTAGCAGATATGGCACGGCATTCACCAGGCTTGAAGAATGATTACTGCATTTTAAATGATTACTGTTTGAATCTGACCATAGACCTAATTTAGTTTAGCCTGGCTATGACACAGTTTTCTTCACTTTGCACATTGAGCATTCTCCCTGATTACTTCTGGGTAGTGCTGACAGTAATTGTGAAAACAGCTTTGCTCTGAAAGCAAATAACAATGTACATCCTGCCAAAAAACAAGGTAGGATTTAACTAAGAAGGAATAGGGAGCATGCCAGTATAATCAAACATGCAACCCAAAATGTTTTTTTTTTAATTATTCAGTGAACATTGTATATCTTTTGCATAATTGTTTCCCCACAACACCTTTTATTTTATGTTTCTGTGTTCACTTTCAGCCACTGTGCATGTGTTTTATGAGGTTTACTCCGGGGATGCTACATGATCAAGCCTAACAGAAATCCTAGTGAAAATCATTTCTTGCTTTGTGTTTTGAATATCACTCTATTCACACCAGGTGGAAGGTGGTTTATTATCCCACAGCATGATGGAAAGGCTTTGCTCCTAAGCCTGTTTTTTTTTTTAGTACAAAAACTTTTAATGGGATCCAGACAATGCCAATTATCTGCAAGCAATTCACTTTTTTTGAATGAGGTCCCATTAATTGCATTTACACACATTCAAATGAAGTATGTCAAATGCTTTTAGTCACCGATTCCCAAACTAATTTGCATGGTAATGAATAAATTTCTTTGGGATCTGAAAAGGTCCCTAAATGCACTTGGGCTCTGGATGGAATATTATGATCATGGCATTCTTAGACATGCAATAGTTTCATTATTTTCCTATTAATGTGTTACACCATGTTGTAAAATTGTGCTTTAAGCAGAATATACAATGACCTGTGTCATGGGAACTCAATGAAATCGTAACTGAAAACACGGCAGTAAAAGAATCATCTGGAAATGTGCTAGAGAGAGCATCTTTAGCTCAGTTGATAATTTGTCTCTAATGCAAACATAAAGAAGCAAACAAACAGACAATTAATACTTGCCACATTCAACACTAAAAGAATCTCAATGAGCGCTCAGTTTGCATTTACAAAATAGTCTGTCTGTAAGCTTTGTTACTTGGCTTTGGGCTAAAATGCATTATTTTGTAGATATCATGGCACCTTCTTAAGTCAAAAAGAAGCTTAAAGATACAGGCCCACTCCTCAGGGTAGCTTTAAAAATTTCATACCAGTCATGTCATGTGTGATGAACCCTAAGAGGAAACTAAATAGAAATCGCTTTAAGGGATTCAAGAATGCATTTGTAGTATGAGCTAAATAAAGCAGGGAGTGATGGAAGAGAAAAAACCCAAACATTTCCAAGCTCCAGGCACAAACAGTCTAGGCTTAGCTGGGACAACTGGGAAATAAATACCTCAGGACTTCTCAAAGACACGGCAAGTCATAGTAACATGAGGGTTTTCTGTCATGGACCAGAGAGAGAGAGCAAGAGAGAGAGAGAGAGAGAGAGAGAGAGAGAGAGAGAGAGAGATAGAGAGAGGCATACTGAGGGAGGCATCAGTTCCTAATCAGTTCTCATGACTGTTACTGTGTCAGCAGCAGAAAAAAAGCATCCTTTTCTCATTTTTCTCTTCGCTCCTCCATACTGGTCATGATTTTTGCCTAAGCAGAAGTTCCACTGGGAATAAAAGATATAACCCCTCCCTGCTGTGGAGCTCCTCTCTGTGGTACTAAATGCATAACCACGGATAAACATCCTGCATCAAGAAGCTCTAATTACAGCATGCTGGCATTCCTCTCACCTCTAAACGGATATATCAGAATGCGGTGCTTTACCTTACGACCTGCTGTCACTTTGTCTTCATAAATTAGCCTGTCAGGAGTTTCTTTCAGCCACGCCGCCACCCGGGGGAGGCCTCAAAGAGCAAATTGAGCAGTCGACCTTCAAATCTAGAAGCTGATCTTAATTTTCCCCTCTGATCAATGGTTGCGATGAAGTGGGAGGATGGGAGTGAAAGTCTAAGGAAAAGAAATCTTTATAGGTTTGCCTCTGATTAAAAGATCCATGGACAGTGAAGACAGACTGGAAAATGTCTGGGTGATAGCAATATTTAGCTTTATGTTAAACATTCAAAAAAAAATCCCATGATTTTTGCCAGTCAAAAGAACTAAACATAATGGTGCCAGTGATGAATTATCAATCAATTAATTAATCAATCAATCAATCAATCAATCTCATCCTTTGTTCCATGGATAATCTCACCTGGCTAGTAGGACATAAAGACTGCTGCTGTACTGATAAAATCTGTGACGTTCCTACTGAACACACTTAGTACTTTCACTTTATTGTATACAGAGTAAAGATTTAGAATCCCGTTATCATATATCACACAGTAGAGGATGCTTTTCCCTTCTTCCTTATGTCAACTCAAGGAAGTCTGTTGCCTCTGGCTTGATCATTAGACATCTAAATCCAAATCTACATCTGGATTGCTGTTTAATTGTTAAAAGCCTTATATAAATCTAAAATTGAATGGAATTAAATTCAGATTCAGGATTGTTTTCAGAAGGTTCCAGTAGGTTAAGTGTTAGATTAGTCTCATGTAGCCAGACTGACAGCAGAAGGTCTGAACTCCATAGCAGCTTTTATTGGCCAAGATACACCCAAGAGGGCATCTAACTAACATGTAAAGCACACGATCACAGTTGATTAGGTGTGTAAAAATGTGTAGTCGATGTCCCTACAAAAACAGATCGGCATGCAAGCATCCTCATAAGCGCTCATTGTGACAGTTGTAAACACAAAAGCTTCCTTCTTCCATGAGGGAAGTAAAGCATCACGACAGTTTTGCTTTCAGTGTTAGCAGACCAACTCCAGTAAGAATGTAAACTTTTGATGAAAGCTGTGCTGCCAAGACAAGCACTATCAGCCTTGGACTAAGTTTGATTACTCAGGCTTTACCCATGATTAGAACTGTTCAGTTTACATCTCAATGGAAGAAAGTCTATGTATACAATCCTATGTATAAGCCATCGTTTATTCATACTTTGCACTGCATATTATGTGCCCATGAGACCAACATTAATCTAATTAGAAAGCAATCAAGTGTTTAGGTTCCATGGGATTATTCAAGTGCTCAGATATGGGAATGAGGGCAGTTTCCACTATGTGTGAAATTGCTTGCCTTTACTTGACAAAAGAAAAATGTTACCAGTTCAAATCCTACCACTGCCAAGGTACCAGTATGAGACCAGTAAGATGCTTTAATTATGTCGTTACTAAAATCATTTTCCAAATGAATGAATAAAAATGCCTTTTTTGGAGCTGTACTGTTGTATTGCTAAGTAAAGCTTGCTGTATGTTGTAAACTAAACTCTTAGCTTTATATGTAACCAAAAAGATTTGAATCTTTTTTTTGTCTTTCCCACGTACTACAGATAAGCAGTGTATGTCATCTGTAATACTCTTTTCCAGATCTCGGGAGAGGTTGTGTTCAGCACAGCCATTGCACCATAGACAACACAAAGCCCTAAAGTTATTTTATTCCCCTTAACAGTGTCTTTATAGCCTGCATGGGCTGAAGTCTGCTTTTAAACATTTTTAGAGCTTTGCATGCCTTGCTGGAAGCTACTCAGCCGTTGGACTGTGCATAGGATCACTTGCACTACCAAGTAAAGCCTATTATTTCTGTGCAGTTCCAGAAGAGTCTCCTCATTCTCTCTCGCTCTCTCTCTCTCTCTCTCTCTCTCTCTCTCTCTCTCTCTCTCTCTCTCTCTCTCTCTCTCTCTCTCACTCACTCACTCTGTGTGTGTCCCTGTGTTGCCCCTCTATGTGTCAATCAGTCAAGCTAAGGAGTACAATACAACAATAGAGCTTGTCATTAACTCATCAGCATTGTGTGTGTGGGAGAAAGAGAGAGACTGAGAGTGAAGCTTCCATTTCCATCACACTGTTTACATCTTCAGGTTAATTGTTGTTCCTGGCCACTGTTTGTCAGTAGATGTGTGCGAGAGAACAGGATGATGGTAATGCCTCTCAGCATCCTGTGCTGATTCCTTTGTTCTATGCCGTCAATAAGCAGGAAAAGGATGTGCACACTCTCATCACGAATGCCCACATTCATTTGCAAACGTCGCATTTACCATCGCTCCCCATGAATTGTCTCTTAAGAATAGATTATGTTTAATTAAATAGCTGATTATGAAAAAGCGGAACGTGAAGATACTTCCGCATGTTTTGCTCAGGTGAAAATAATTTCTTACTGATCCACATGACATTCGTGTATTATTTTTATTTATCTCTGATATCTTGCTTTGAGCAGTGATACATGGGATTAGAATTTTAATAAAGTACAAAATCAATGCTTTGGATTAAGAAAGGCTTAGTGAGATTTCTTTATTTTTTCTTTTTAACTTCATTAAGACATTTAAACAGGAATAGAGCCAGTCTCTATTGGGACCAGACTAAATTTTATTAAACAAAGTTTCCACCCTAAATTTTTTTTATAACAACATGAATCAGTACTTTTTTGTTCTTCTATACTACAGCACTTTGAGTATTATTGCAATTTTTAATTCATTAATAAACAAACCAAAATGATAAAGTATTTATAGTTACATAGAGTAAAATCTTGTGGAATATCTATGAGACTTGTTATCGCTTACTTAAGAGCAGTTATACAGTGTAACACCCATCCACTCACCAGGCCTTATATTTCTCTCTCTTGAAGCAAACAAGACAAAAACAGTGTAGCTCATGTGAAAACAGATCCTTCCATGGAAGAAAAGCATTAAGTGCTGACACCCATGACTTGTTCCATATATGCTAAACAGACCTTACAAAAGCTTTCACCAGTTTCTGTAAACAGTTGTAGTTTTCAGGAAACTGGGAGTGATAATTGGTCCGAAGAGCTCAGTTTTAGCTAGCGACGCATACTTGCAAAGTCACATTCTAACTGAAGAGTTGCCTATAAAGGATACGTTTAGCTTACATATGACTTGATGCTCAGCTGACTGGCTAGGCAACACATTGGGTTTTAGTGCCATGATGTCCTCAATGTTGTAATTGTAAAACTTGTCTATGTCTTGAATGTGCCCACATATAATAAAATTGTAAACATGAAGATGTCCATGCCTTCAGTTTCTATCTATGGAGTTAGATCATTTGAAATTGTTAGCTTAGACAAACTCAACTCTCTGTTTGTTAGTAATAATCTATAATAATATGTGAATAACATTTTGTCAGTCTGATTTCTAAATAAAATTCTTGATAGATACGTCTATTCTAGGGAGAGGAATTTTAGGCTTATTACAATGATTACATGATTGTAAACATACCTAATATTTTTCTCTCTCTCTCTCTCTTTTCACTCACTCTCTCTCTCTCCCTCTACCCCCTCTCTCTGTCTCTCTCTTTCTCTGTTTCTGTCTCTGTTGAACTACTGTATACCTGCCACTCCCAAGCTCTCAGTGTTCTGAGTTCCTAGTGTGACAGCTTCTTCTTTTTGGACCTGCTTGATTCATCCTGATGCCCCACCTCTGGTTGAATGGTGGTGCTTACTGCTGCTGGGGATGACCCAGGGAACTGCCGTGGAAAGAACCACTTTTTTGCGCCATCTTTGAACTGCTGTTACAGTGGTCAGCTTTGTGCTCGGGTCTTCATCAGTAAACATTTAAAGACTTTGGCAAGAAGGAATTAGTGTTAAGTTTATAATGAACTCAGAAACAACACTGACCTATTAGTAGCTCAGAAGCTCTTGGTTGCACAATTCCACTTGATTATAAACAGTTGTAGATTATTAACATTTACATTATTTACTGTCCAGAGTCACTCAAATGAGGATGAGTTTCCTTCTAAGCCTGGTTCCTATCAAAGTTTCTTCCTCATATCATCTCAGGGAGATTTTCATTGCCACCGTTGCCTCAGGCTTGCTCATTAGGTATAAATGTTAAGTTTTCATATTTGTGTAAAGCTGCTTTGAGACAATGTCCATTGTTAAAAGCACTATACATCGAATTGACTTGGTCTTTTTGCAGCCTTTTTTGGTTTACAAACACTAAAGGGGTCTATTAATGCTAATCATTATTTCTAAGAGGCGGTATTATTATAAAAGGATCTGCTGTAAATTGGTAGATAATTGGTACTGATTATCTACACTGACACAAAATGGTTTCTGTGCTACATTCACATACTGTATCTTAGTTAAAGGTTTTCAAGTGACAGACAAGTCCTTGCTCTGACTTCACAGCCCTCTATCCAGACAGAGTGCAAATGCCTGTCTGTCTGAGTCTGTGTTTATTTGAATGTGAATCTGTGAATGCAAATTCTGCATGATTCGAAGGGTAAGTGGCTGTCACTCATTCGGTCTGTAGGGAGAGTGCAGTCAGTAGTGCTAAGAAGTAGTTTAGCAGCACTTACAGTCAGGAAAGCGGCCTCTGTCAGCTCATCCTGCCAATAAGGCAATCTCAGTAGATTTCAAAAAGCTTGAAAGAGTGTATGTGTGTGCATGCGTATTTAAAGTTTAAACTCCGAAGGGACCGGGTTGTATGCACTCAGTAGCTCATGTGTCTGATAGCACTGTATTTCTCTCCCTGTGGCTTTGCTTCACTCCCTTTGTGGACAGTGACTGTGATAGATTGAGCTATTACTGTGCACTCTAAGTTCTAAGTTGTTTTTCCATGTCTTAAGTGCACAATCAGTCCATTTGGGATGGAAGCTGTCTGATTTCCCTAGTCGCCTGTACAACTATCCAAGTATCTGTATTTGTATGCATATGTACTGTAGGCAACTTACATTTACAATAAAGCATTCAAGAATAAAACAAGGCATATAAAATAGCTGCAAATTCTCAATAAAGACTAGATACTGTTTATAAACCTGATACTTAAACAATGTCTTTGTGATCACCAAGCCTAATCTGGAACTGATGATATGAGAGAAATATAATCCTTAATCGAAGTACATTGATTCTAATAAGAAAGCTGATAAAAACTTATTTCATAAAAAATTTTACAACAAAATTTTCACACCATCATTTAGTACTTTTGTCCCAACATACAACATTGAGTCTTCTCCTGAAATGTAATCATTTAACAGATGCAGCCAGACTTTCTATTAAGATCTCTTGGTAAGTCATGGAGACCATGATGCTAGAAGGTTTCTTTTAAATGAAAACAGCCCCAAAAAATCCACCATAATACGGAATAATGTGAATTGTTTTTTGTGTGTTTTGTTTTTCTTGTACAACTATGCTTCTTGTTAAAACAAACCCACTTTGAATTACCAGAAAGTTGTGTTTTTGCTGCACCTGACCACTGTAGTGTCTAGTCCAACTCCAGGCACTTATGGCTGTGTTTGTGAAAATGTTTTTTGTGGCCAAATTGTTTTGAAAATTGATGTCCAATTTTAAATTTGGAGATTTGGTGACCCCAAAAATCATCTTCTCCACATCTCTAACTGCTCTCTATGGAGAAATTTTGAATTAGAAATTCATTTAAAATTAAAATTTCTCTAATTCATCTATGTCTATTCCAATTAACTGTTTTTGCTCTTGATGATAACTAGTAACTTAGATCCAGTGTGTCATATTAAATTAGTGTGAGTGACATTCACATTTGACATTAGTAAAGATGGCTGAGGAGGAGCAGTGAGAAGACCTGATTGAAAGGAATATGCATTTAAAACAGGCTGAAAAGTTACATGCGGGTATGAAATGCCCCCTGTTCCGGAGTCATGCGGAGCAGAAGAGAGAAAAAGAGTGAGGTAGAGAGCTGAAGGAAGGCTCTGATCAAAGCTTTTCTAATAAATGAAATTAGAGCAGCTCTAATAAACAGGGATGAGGAATCCCACTGAGAAATTAGTCTTGCGCCTGTTGGATGGAATGAAGGCTCTCTGCTGGGCTTAGCCTACAGACATGATTAAAATAGAAGAATGGTTTCCAAATACAGTGCTGCTGCATAGTGTGGCTTCAGTGGCTATAATTGTTTATAATCACTGTAAGAACATCCACACACGTTCACGTTTCACCTTATAAGTATTCATGTTCTAAGCAATCCTATATTATCATACACAGCTCAGACATTAATGCTATATTAATAAAGCTGTAATTGTTTCCTCTTTTTCACAAAATAGAAAGCCCAAGCCCTTAAGGGAAGAGACACTGCTATGGCACCTCACAGTGCAGTACACTGGGTTTATCCTCTTGGAAAGTGTTCTCTCTGACTGTCTGATTGAATGATTGTCTGATCAAAGTGTGAGGCACACAACTTGAGTCCAGAGTGGGCTAAGATAATGACGTTGTACTAGGCTTGAGAAATGTCATTGCTGCTGCATGGCCTTTTTCTCTCCCAGCTCTTCTATCCAGCCATCTGTATAGTTGATTTTTCCAGTGCTAGACAGAGCTTCCCTTCACACAAAAGAAGATTCCACTTTTGACTTAAAGTTTCCTTGGTTTCATTCACAAGCATGCCATTATTAAGACACACATTTCGGACAACTTTGGATAACATTTTGGCTATTGATGTAAAATTGTCTCTGTATTTAAATATATGTTAATATTGATACTTCCTCCTTTTGGAAACTCTGCTGCCAGCTTAAGGGCCTTTATATACTTTATCAGCTCATATGAACCCCATTAGATGAGGTTTTGGATGCTTGAGGGATTGAGTCAGCATAACTACAGACTTCAGCCTCAGCACCTCCCCTGAAGGCGTTGTGCTTTGTTGTAATTGGCTTCACAAAACAGTGCGAAAAAATGTCAAATGAAGCTGTTTATATGTTTAAGCAGGAGCAATAAATAACAAAATATTTCAACATATTTATGATTTGTTTTATGATTTATGTAGCCAGCCACTCTATCTGAATGTATAACATCTGCTAGCTATTTAGTGCTGTGACACTTTACTTAGCTTGAAGAAAACTGACCACACAAATCACCAACGAAATCACTTTAGCTATATTGTTCTTGATGTATCACCTCATTCTTTTTTTTTTTTTTTTTTTTACAAACAAACCCATGTAGTGCATATCGGCTTGGCAATAATATAGTCCTGAAAATAAAGCCAGCACTGTCCGTCTGTCGACTGTTGCATCTGGTTCAGGTACATTCAATCAGCAAATTTGCTCTGTCATGTCAAAACAGCAGGTATTTCGTTCTCCCCTCCTCTGAAAGCCAATTGAATATGCTTTGGATTTCAATTGCTCAGAGAGCAGCAGGACTTTGCCTCAGTGGCAATAAAGGAAAGCTGGGGGCCAGGGTATTATTATTGTATTAAAGATGGCTGCCCTTCTTTGCCACTTTCCTGTTGTGCTACAAATAACTGTATCATCATGGTGGCTTCTAGTTTCCCCTTTATCTCCCAGGTCCATTGTGCTCAGTGGCAGACCTTGCCTGGTGGCTTCAGTTATCCTAATCTTTAAACCAGAGAGAGAAGACTGGCCACTGGCTGTCACAAGTGATTGGTGCAAAGGAAACGACAGCTAATCTCTGTGCTTTCCTGAACTGCTGTTTTCATTATTTGTTCCCTCTCACAAATAGTGTTGGGTTGTGGTCAAATTGCCTGTGAGAAAGCCTAGTCACTTGGAAAAAGGGACCATAGCCGAATTTCTAGAACAGGGTACTAATATAACCCACCTTCTTTATTACACATGCAGGTGCATATAAAATAAATGTTGATTGAGAAAAGGCATTTTTTGGTTATTCACTTTCATATGAACCACAGAACTAGTTTCACAGAAATAAGCCTCTATAGCGAGTCCCAGCAATCCACAAAATACATTATATGGCCTCATCACACCCACCTGTGCCCCATTCCAAAACTAGGTGCATTATTATGGAACAAGGAGGTTCTACCCTTTGCATTTGCAACAACTTCTGCTCCTCTGGGAAGGCTTTCTACTAGATTTTGGAATGTGGATGTGTCAGAAGTGGGTGCCTTCACAGGAACAGAAATCAGGGGACAGGGGTTTTATTAACAAAATAACAAAACACACAGATAAGGGAAAACACTAGGAAATAAAGGAGAAACAGAAAATACAGAAATACAAAACCGGATCCAAGGAAACAGAAAACCTAAAACCCAAAATAGAGAGAAAAGAAAACAAAAACAGGGAGCAGAAACCACTAAACAGACACACAGGTATATGTGAGGGAGGTAATTAGAGACGCATAAGGAACAGGCATGCAGAGCTGGGAACTGGATAATGATTGTGCATAATAGATAATAACAAACAAACCCTGCCGGAACGTCCTCTGGCGTTCTGGCAGGGAACTGTCCAAGCTGTCCATGACAGGATGTGGGGATTTGTACTCAATCAGCCACAAGACCTTAGATCTTATCAGCTTATTTTATTGCGGGCCAAAGCTTTAAGGCTCAATATCTAAAAATTTCACAGTTGTCATACAGAATCTTATAATGTCTTGATGTACAAACTCTAAGCCTGCCACATGATGTGAATATGAGAAACTTTTTTTGCAATGCATTATTATCTATTGTTTGTCATCACATCTTGTGATGATAGATTTTACGTATTGCATGTATAGGTGGATTTCACTGACATATCTTTCTTAAATCCTATTACTGTAGGAAATCATACCTAGTAAGGGGATTTGTCTTTATGAATGAATATTTTAGAAAGCTGTCTTTATTTGTCTTAATGCATATGAGGGAATTGAGAAATGAGGGGTAAGACCTCCTTAGGGACTAAACGGTCATCTAGCCTAACATTCCTATAAGACTACATTTGCTCATTCATGAACACTTAATGCCCTGGGACTGCAAGTCTCTCCAAGCTCACTTATGGTTTCCCAAGATGAGGCATCATTTAGTCTTCACTGTCATACTTCTCTTTATTGTTTTTAGTATTTTGGACATCTTTACAATTCCCTGCCACTCGCCAAATTCCAGCCTCTAACTGGTAACAGTTGCACACCTATAACATACACTTATCAACTGGGAATAACGGCTAACAAATTTCGGAGACATGTGAAACCAGCTGGAGCGTCTTTTCATACTGCTGCTCATAAAAATTCTCTCTTTATCTCCCAGAGACATCACAGAGCATTTAAACACACTCAGAGGAAATTACTAACTCCAATCTTCTGCATATATGAGCTTACAGACTCCCCATGAATAATGGCCTCTTGACATCATTTCAATGCTATTCTGTTGTGCCACTCAGGAGCTCCTTCATTTAATCCACACAATCATACATGCTCAGGCATTTGAGCTGCACAACTTAAACAATAATAATCACATTTGGACCTTTCAGTGTAATTAAATTGTACGGTTCCCACAGGTAGTTCTATGAAAAATGAATCATCGTGAGTTTTCCTTCGCCTTGCAATTATTTATGTATGAGAGGGAATTAAATAAAGCTTAACATTAAACTATTTATGATTCCACATCCCTTTCCACTGCATTGCATGGAGTAATGACCAAAGGTGGCTCACTGGCATTAATTGGAATGTGTGTATTTTTAATTACGAATTAGATCACCTTGTTACAGCTGTATAACATAGGATGGTTTGAAGAGGATGTAAAGATTTTTAAGAGGTTGACCAAACAAGCTTGACTAAATATCTCTCAGAGTTTAAAAGGGCCTTTTAGGCTTTTTATATAACATGAGTATGATTTTATTCAACCAAATTAAATGGTTAAACACAATACACACACATTTTTGCAAAATGATCTAAAGGTAAAATATTTTTTAAATGACCAAATTCCTTTAGAATGTTTGTGTGATTAGAAGAGTTTACAAGTTGACATACAGTGAGAGAGATTTTGTCATGGCAATCTCTACTTTCATTGTCTGTCCAAAAATTCCATTTTATTTTTTTATGCATGTAAATGAGGAATAATCATGCATGCACATGCTCGGACATTAAACACAACAACAGCATCAAGAACAAAATAATGTCCAAACCACACACTGTGTAACAGACTAGGAAGCATGTGGTTTTATCCCTGAGGATTCTTTTCACAAATGGTTTACAGCATTGGTTCCACCCCACTGCTGCCTGTACACATTAAGATAATAAAATGTCCTGCCGTTTGTACTTAGGGAGGACATGAACTGTCAAGATAGGGCAGGGCACTGCAGTATTTGTGCAGCTGGAGCTGGAAGACAGTGAGGCAGGATAGAAAGGGAAGTCCACTGAACTTCACTCATTTATTCCCCCTCTTTCTCACCCTGCAGCTGCAGATAGCAGAGCTGCTTTTCAACACTGCATCACTGATCTTAAGAAAAATGGTTTTAATGGCACAAAAAAAAAGCCTTTGGGAGAAAATCCAGGTGAAGGCAATGCAAAGATAAGCGCATATATCCATTTTCATGAAGAGCCTGGAGCCCATGCCAAGAGATTCAGGCCACAAGGTGAACAAACCCTGAACAGAGTGCCAACCCATGACACACACATATAAATAAATATGTGAGAAGGGTATATATATATATATATATATATATATATATATATATATATATATATATATATATATATATATATATATATATATATATATATATATATATAAGGAATAATTTGTGGAAAGTGTTGCCATATAAATTATTGCTGCAGGAAGTCTCTTCAGCTGTACACAGAAAGATTTGAAGAGCTTGTTTAAATAAAAACTGTTTTAGAGTAGTGTTTGTGTTTGTGTTTGCATTAGGCACACACAAATGCTTTTCCACAATCTTATAACAGGCTCAGCTGTGGTGTTTGAAAACCAAGTCATTACTGTGAATAATGAAGTGCTACAGGTGCTCTGCATTCCAGAAACAGAAGAGGATGTGAACAAGAAAGAGACACAGAGAGTGGGTGTGGGATAGGGGGATAGAGAGAGTGAAGAGGGGACATACTCAACAAAGAAAAGATCCAATTACAACCCATGCCAAAAGGCCTGGCACGTCAGACCTGCACAAAGACTTTGAAACACCACACTGCCAGGCTTATGAGGTCAAGAGTCATCAGTGGTCAAAGGCACTTCAGAAACACCATCTCTTTAAAAGATGAAAAGTGTCACAGCAACCAGAGATACATTTTTAATCTTGTTAGCAGCTGTGTGAGGTGACCTTTAGTGTGGCTAGACTTTTCGCAGCTTGGGTCTTTTATCCTTTTTTTTCCTATACGAAGAATGGGGCGGCTTCTGAAACACATAAACCATGAGACAACTATATTAAATCCCTGCAGGCTGGATACTGAGCTTTACAGGAAAAGAGGTTTCAAGGGACACTTTCTCTGCATTCCAATACACTTTCTAATGTGCTCTTATCAAGCTGTCCTTGCCATTTCCCCTTGGGGGGATCCCCACACAGTTTTAAGGGCTGTTCCAATACTTTATTAACTTTAGTGAAGTTCATTAGATGAGTCTTAAGAGGCCTGAGGGATCGAGTCAATATAACTGTAGACCTCAGAAGCAGAACTTGCTTGGAATGCATTGCTTTCAGATCCAATTTCCTTTTCAAGTGCTGCAAAAGTGTCAGATACAGATGTTTACAAGTGTAAACAAGACCAATAATCTATTTAAAGGTGCAGTTTCTACACTCACTTTGAAGGCTTGTTAAACATTTTTATTGCAGTTGGGATTCACCTCACAAGCAGCTGAAGGCTCTACACATGACAAATTGCTCATTTAAGATCTAGAAAACTATGTCTATGTCTGATTTGTTGGATTCAAATACATAACCAGCTACATACATCACAGATAACATAACTTGTTATTTTTTAACAGCACAGAGTGGATGCTGAAACCTATCCTTCTTACATATAATTTTTGTTCCTTGTAAGGAAAAAACATTTCATGTTGAATGCTGTTATAAGAAAATAATCAATGATAGGGTTGCACGATGCCATTAAAATGTTTTATTTTTCATGCCGCGAAAAGTTTTTTTCCTCTTACACCACAGCAATTTGCCAAAATGCTAACAAGATCTATTATTAAAGAACACCACAATTTTCACTTCTGGAAAATCTATGAAAATAGTTGGTTCCTGTTAGTTCCTATGTTAAAGCAGCTATAAACAAGCATTCCCTAATCAGCCTTTCTGTTTTCTTTTGAAGTAAAGTAGACAAAAGCATCTTGCCATGTTCCCATGAAATTGCAAAGTACAAAAAATTCTCCATCCTGAAGACTTTGCTAGGTCAGGAAAACTTAACAGCTTTTCAGATGACTGATACAAATAGCTGAGCTGACACTGGAGAACAATCTGATTCCACTATGCAAGCCCCTGTGTAGCACAATATAAAGCAGCACATTAACGGGTGATTTCCCTGCCGTCGGTTGGCACTGTTATAGAAAATGAATCATCACCTTCTGTTTGAACAGATTCGAGAGGGTTATCCAAGCCCCTATTTTCTCAAATCTGTCTAGCACAATGATTATCATAATATGGTGTGAGTATTATTTTGAAAATTCTCTGAGCCTCCTGGTGGTCCAGAGGCAGGATCCTGCACTCTCATTGCCATGGCCTGGGTTCAATTCCTGGGCAGGGATCTAGCCCAGCCACTGAAGAGTTAAATCACAGTCCCAAGCCTGTTGGTCCTAAGCCTGGATAAAATGGGAGGGTTTCGTCAGGAAGGGCATCCGGCGTAAAACCTGTGCCAAATCAAAACATGCGGACCAAATGATCCACTTTGGCGACCTCAAACAGGGAGCAACCAAAAGAACAACAACAACTCTGTGCCATATAGTAATCATATTTAACATTAGTGATACACTCCAATGGCAAAAAGGAAATTGACTTATTGGACATTTTTAATCAGTATAAACAAATTACTTTATTGCTGCAAGTCTGATATAAAATTAGTCAGGACAATCTTGGCGTTCAGTGTGAGATGTTTTTATTTCTGTTCTGATAACCTTATGAAGAATTTTGGTGGTTGCTATATGCTTATGAACAAGCACTTGTTCATAAGAAAACGCTGCCCCAGTAGGCTAGGTAAAAAGTGAAACACTAAAACAAAAAACCCCTGCAAATTCTGAAAGTGCTGAGTCTTGATTTTCATTTTCTATTTTCATGTCACACTGTGGAGTGTGACGTGACCAAAAAAATTCAATACTGAACATGGACACAACAAAACAGGTAGACATTTCATTTTTTGGCCTCTGGTAAAAAGAATTAACTTTGGGGGGAAATTAACTGGGTTTTTACCACATAACTGATGTATAAGCTACTTAAAATACACTTTGCAAAAGTTTACTGAAATGAATGATTTATTTGAAATGAACCTTATAGAAAAATTGATTATAACCAAAAGGATAATCGGAGAACCTGTAAATGATATCACCAATGTTGAAAGTAAGAAGACTATAAATGCAATAAACACCTTAGAAGCCCAGGTGGATAACCAACAAGTTTTATAAAGCTTTTCAAATCTCATCTTCTACTGCTAAGCTTTTATTTGGCCCCTCTGCTCTACTTGATTAGAGGTTGTACAATCAGAAAACCCCATTCCTCTATCACTTGTTCACACATGCATGCACAATTCTCAAGAGTGCTATTTGTGAACTCTCTGGGGTGTTGTTGGCTGTCCTTCTCAGAGCCAAAGCTTTCCCTCGTGTGATGGTGCTCTATATTACATTCAGACTGAGATTCTGCTTCAACCTGTTCTTACATTCATCTTCACTATCAGTTTTATACTGGTCAGGGTTGTGGTGGTTTTGGAGAATATCCTGGGAACACTGGGTTTTAAGATAGAATTCAGCCTTCATGGAATGTCAGTCTATGCTGGGCATGAAACACACACACATTCATACATAGGAGAAATTTAGCATAGCTAGTTCACCTACCAGTATGTTTTTGGCAGGTGGGAATAAAGAAACCCACAAAGACATAGGAAGAATGTGTGGAACACCACAAAAACATAGGAGGATTACATAACATTGTCTGTGAGGTGGCAGAGACATGAGAGACTAGATTTACTCCTAATAATTGGACATCATTTTCTTCGATGTCTTATATTTGTAGACATCTAAGCAAAAATGGACCTGTGTTTTCTAGATGACTGACATATTGCACTGTTAAACCTACTTGATATAGATAGATAGATAGATAGATAGATAGATAGATAGATAGATAGATAGATAGATAGATAGATAGATAGATAGATAGATAGATAAAAAAAACAGAGAGACAGAGAGAGAGAGAGACAGCTGTTTTCATATCAAACTTAAGAAAATAATAAGTATATTAAGTCTCCGAATAATTATCCCACCCAGCTATTATATTTTATTCATCCTATCCATTCCCACTTGTTTAGAGAAGTGAAATAGAAGAGTGGGAGACAGATGGCTGGAGAACATCTTAAAACAAGAATTAAACATTTCCAAATACCATTTTTTTTGTCTCTGCCTGTCTCCCTGATGATGAATGAGGGAATGGAATGATCTTGACGGCCATACAAATATTATGAAAGTCGATGCTTCTTCTTTCTCTACGTTGGCTGGGTTAACAGGCTGTGACTGAAATGTTTGATGGGATGAGTGCACAGTAAACAGAGAGAAACGTCTGCGCCAGAGTGGAGGAGGACTGAGGGAACGGTTGCTCATGTTATGATTGTTTTAAACTTTCTTTTCCTTATATTCTTGGCTTAAGCATTTGAATGCGTTACTTAACTGCATAGTTTCCTATAGTTTCCGCTGTCTTCCGCTAACTCCAATATTGTACAACTGTGTATGTATGTGTGTGTGTTTTTGTTTGTTTACTTGTTTGTGTCAGCTTGATATTCTCAATTAGAGATTCTCATCCTCCCATTACTCTTGCTCTAGAAAATTAAAAGCCAGAAGCTTGTTCATTGCCTGTGCTCTCGAAACAACCAGGCAGCTTAAAAGCCGTGCTGTGGACTCATTGCGGATGAATGAAAATGGAGCTCGGAATGCTCGCAGTTCTGGTGTATTTAAGGTTTCTGACACCAAACAAGATTTGTGCCCATTACTGCTGCTGCTGGAAATTGCTTCCCTGGTGGCACAGAGCTGTGCTGCAAATAAATGATGGTCAGGCTTGGCTGAACTTGAAATAAAGGCTTGTTGGGTTCTGCTGGGTCTGTGTAGCTTTTGCTATGGTCATTCATATGGGTCTTCAATCATCACTCGACTTCACATCCATTCTCTTTTTCATCCCCTCTGTGAGGTACTTATTCTCACAGCAGATTACATGATTGCTTTTCTCTATGCACAGAGTGGATGCGTTGTATTAGCCACGTTTTTGTTTTTTTTTGTTGCCATAGATAATGAATGCCCAGCACTGGTGTTGCCAACTGAGATAGTGTTGGTTATTTGTTGAATAGTAGACATGTAACTGAATACGAATGAATTATTTGGTATGAAAAGAAAGTTTACAAAATACAGATATGAATATCTTGTATTGGGTATATTTTTCTAGGAGGTTTAGCAGAAGGGATCACTGTGCATCTGTTTGAGACTAGATGTGCTGCATTGGGAGTGGGATCCCGCCAGAGGCAACAAGAAATTGTGTGACTGGGAGTTAATTACTTTCATGCAGACCTCAAGCTACTAATTGGTTTGTATGTTGGTAAATAAAACTGAATGTGTTAGAAGAAAATATATAATAATAACTGTTCTAAGAAGGCAATATTCACAGACCATGCTGACAATGCTGGCATTTCTATCTCTGGTGTTTTTTTTCTAGCATATTCTGATGTTTATGTAGGTATAGCGGTAGTGTTTATATTTAATTCAGTCATTCGATCAGTGAGTAAATGAGTAAGAAAGGAAGGTGGTAGGAAGGAAGGCTTTCAGTTTAAGTCACGCCCACTTCCGGTTTAAATCTGAATACAGATATGGATAATTACAGCCCGATTACTACACCGATATATAATTACTACACCGATATAGCTCAAGAGCTATTTCACTATCTAAAACTCACAGAAGACTACAAATCAGAAAAAGGCAATACTCCATGTATTTACTCAGCATAACAAGACAATGAAAGACAATAAGGAATTTGGTTTGTTTCTGATGACGAGGCCATTAAGACAGCACTTTTCCTTCTGGCTTCATCAGATTGATGATCATTGCTTACATGGGATGTGTTTGATTAATAGGCTGATTAGAGCGACGAGATGCCAAACACCTCCGCTCTGGCAGTAATAAATCTGCTGCAAGGCTTCCGCATCTCTGCAGAAGACAAAATGAGCTTGCTAAAACTCCTCTAATACACTCATCTGCTTCCACACCCCAGCAGTGCTGCTTGTTACTGAATTGTCTTTCAGAGACAATGAGGAATTACTGATGGTCATTATTGTAAAGTTCGTGGACCATGGAGGGGGAGGTCACAGGCATAAAGTGTGATTTGAGGCAGTTGATTATATTTCTGGTCAAATGACTTGATGCAAGAGAAATATCTTAGCCATTCCGTAAGTTGGACCTGTGGGAGTCGTGAAGCGATAGGAATCAGAGCTGCTGCAGTCTGAGTAATACACAGAGTGTCTAGACATGAAGGTGTGGTGTCTTAGCACCTCTACACACACACATACACATGCACACACACACTACAGGCAATCTCCGTTTATTAGATGCTGCTGCTGGTTAATGCATTGTTAATGTTGCCTCAGGGTACTCCATATGAGAGTACTTTGAGAACACTGTACAATAACATTCAACAAAGACTCTTATATATCAGATAAAGTGCTTTAAGTCATGATCAGACCAGAAATCAGAGCACTTCTACTGCACATGTATTCCCTTTAAGACTCATAATTGATAAAAACAAGTTCTTGAATCCAAAGCAGTAATCTCACCATCTAACCATGTTTTTGGTATGCTTCTAACATACTTTTCATCAGCAGCATTTTTTATCAAAAGGATATCTTTGTAGGCCATGCATTTGGGACATCTATCAATGTCAGTGTAACTTTAAACATTTTGAGCATGTGACATTTGTTTATTCACTACCACACTCTAGTCATTTGGCTTACCTTTAATGAACATCAGACTAGCAGCAATTCTTTTTCTATTGTTGAATACTAAGAGCTACAGATTACTGAATAACATAGCTGTCAATCTAGCTGAATAACATAAACTATTTACATATGTAGCTAATTAAATTAATCTAAACATGCATAGCTCGTAACAAAATATTAAATACATCTTCAGCTTCTGTAAAAAACACAAGCTCCTAACTATTTATGTACTAACGTAAACCATTTATACTTATAGCTAGGTAATTAACGGCAGCTATTTAAATAAAATCCTATCCAAGTTTGATGGAATGGATTAGTTTTAACTGTGATTATTTGCTTTAAAACACAATATTGGTAGCCACAGACAATTTTTTTTAAACAAGCCCCCAAAAACATTATGAATTCCGAATCTTGTCTTAGTGAACAGATTTAAGGGATTGCGTACTATAGAGTGCGTCTGCCTTTGAAATCAAACAGTCTTTATTCTTTATTCACATAAATTCAGCCTAAAATATTGTTTCCTTCTGTATAGTTCCAAATACAGTACACTCTATATGACTGTATCAAATGCAGTACAGACAAAGCAGTGAACAGTACAGTTTAAAGAATTTCCACGAACATATTCATAATAAGAGTTAAAATATAACCGATAATTAACCATAAAAAAACAAAGTACAAGAAAATAGCTAATTCCACCAGTTTTATTGGCCATTTTCAGTGATGTTTACATAGTTAAGTGATAAGTGACACACGTGAGAATGTGAACCATTCCCAATCAACAAATTGCAAGTGCACTATAAACCTCTATTTTCCTCATCTTCTTGTCAGCAAACAAATAAGCAGATCTGGAGTATTTTGCACTCCTGAATGTTTGCGTGTGCTTGCTGTTAATTTGGCAGGATTAACTGATGTCAGCTTGCATCTGTACAATGCTGGAAAATCCATAAGCGTTTTGGATTTGTTCTAATAAATCACAGTAATGTGAATTGACAGATAAATAATTGCTCACAAAATTGAATCTTCTGTTATTTAACAAAATATATACTGGGTACTTTTTTAATTGTTTGTTTTTTTTAGCATCTTATTTTTAGCCATGCTGAAAATCTCACCAGTTTTGAATATTACATGCAGTAATAATTACGACTTGATAAATCAGAATAGATGGTTTATTATATCGAGCGCTAGCAAGTGAATTGTTCTGAGAAACAGAAATTGAGGTGATCGAAAGTGTCATATTTTTATTACTGAAGAATGTTATTAGATAAGCCAGGCCAGCGTCAGTAATAGACTGAACATGACCGAAACCAATGACAACAATGTTAACAACATAGTAATCATTTCTTTCAATACTGTTCTTTCATTCAAGTCAAGGTGTCCTGTTTAGTTAGCATGCACTGGCCGGTGTACTGAATGTTTTCTCCTTTGTATTTGAAATTGTAATGAATTCCTTGTAGTGGAGTGTAATGTGAATCCAAGAGTGATGAGCACTGCATTTATGTTTTATTTTGAATTTATGGCATGTTTCTGGACTTCCGTCCTGTCATGTCATTGGTCTGTCCTCTAATGTGTGTACCTGTTATCAATTCAGCCTTTGAGTAGACTCAGCAATTGTTCATATACATTTTAGTTCCCCATATTACCTTTTCATGGTTTCTAGTAGTACTTCTGTGTTTAGATCCATGGCTGTGTTCTCATGTGAGATTACATACAGATTATTCCCACTAGATGCCATCTGTTTGTGTTTTAAACTCTGCCTTGGATTTTCAGATTTAACTAAATAAACCAAGCTCCAGTTTTATACTTTTGTATCCTGCATTCTCTAACTGCATTTTAACTGCATATCTGTATTTGTTGTTGTATATTTGCACTCATTTCACATGGTACTATATTGTGTGTTGTACCATGGTCCATTGGAGATTTTGTTCCAGTATATACTGGGGACCAAAAAGTTTGAGAAAGTTTGGAAATAAACAGGTTTTAGAATTTTTACAGATTAAAAAAAGTAATTATAAATAAATCTTCAAAAAAAAAATTTTAGTATCTTGAATATATATAATGTTGAAGATTTGCAATATTTCCAGGTCCTTTTTTTTCCCCCCATTGTCTGTACTGCTTATCCGATCTATTCTCAGGTCACGGATCTCAGGCGTCATCGGGCATCAAGGCAGGATACACCCTGGACGGAGTGCCAACCCATCGCAGGGCACACACACACACACACTATGGGCAATTTAGAGACTCCAATCAGCCTAGAAGCATGTCTTTGGACTTGCTGGACTGTGGGAGGAAACCGGAGCACCCGGAGAACATGCAAACTCCACACACACAGTTAGTGGGAATGACACTCGAACCAGGACGCTGGAGGTGTGAGGCGAACATGCTAACCACTAAGTCACCGTGCTGCTGGTCCTTATTTAAATGTAAGCAAATTTGTACAAATGGTCAGATATTCCTCATACGTAATCTCATCTATTGAAGCATGTGTTGTATCATAAAGTTTTGCACAAACTTGTGGAGTCCATGCCAGCTCGAGTTCACACTGTCATTAAAGCTAAAAAAGCTCTGTGGCCTAGTGAACCAGCATCAGTATGTGTTTATAAAGACTTCATAGCACTTCTCTAAGTCACTTTGGATAAGGGCATCTGCCCAATGATATAAATGTAAACAAGCAGAAATTTCTTTGTGTACTTGGTCAGAATCTGTCTTTGCTTAATCTCTGACAGCCAGGCTCTGCTCTTCCAATTAATATTCTCTTTTAAGGGCTTGATAGGTCTATAATGCACTGTTGGCATTAAACCCTGAAATGTGTCTAGTTACTTTATGTAATAACAATGCACATTGTCAAATCTCTTCTAGTCTCTCAATTCATCCATCCATTTTCTCTACCTGCTTATCCTACTACTGGGTCACAGGGAACCTGGGGCCTATCCCAGGAGACTATGGGCACAATGCAGGGTACACCCTGGACAGGATGCCAGTCTATCTCAGGGCCCAATCACACATACACAGCTACAGACAATTTAGAGATGCCAGTCAACCTACAATGCATGTCTTTGGACTGGGGGAGGAAACTGGAGTACCCGGAGGAACCCCCGAGGCACGGGGAGAACATGCAAACTCTACACACACATCGTGGAGGCGGGAATCGAACCCCCAACCCTGGAGATGTGAGGCAAACGTGCTAACCACCAAGCCACCAAGCCACCGTGCCCACCTTCTCTCAATTCAACTATAGTATATAGTAGATAGTAATAAACTGTATAATATAGTAATGTAGTAATATAGAAAAATAACATTACTTAAAAAAATAACAATATTTAATAATATACTAATATAGTAATAAAAATGTTATTGGCAAAATTTTATAACAATATATATTTTATTAAAAAGCTAACAACAAAAACTGAATATATACTGTACGATTTAGTTGGTAATTGGGCAGAGTCTTTTCAAAAGCCTCTCTCAATCTGTTTCTCTCAAACAGGAGAGGAAGTGAAGTGTGCTTTATTCAGTTTACGAAAAGGTGTACAGTGGTTTCATCTGTTATTAGGGCAAAGCAGTAAGGAGCATTTTGGTGATTGTATTGATCCCATAAGAGTGTGAAATGAGCTGCTAACAGGGCAATTAAAGTTGAATATGCGTGCTGTTAAACCACATGTTGTGATTTTATGAGTTTCTAAAGAGTAAATGAAGTGTTAAGAAATTAGCACATACTTTTATTAGCTCCATGATGGACTATTGCAAATTCATTGGTGTCTGGAAGCTCTAATGGCATTAAATAAGTTCTACAAAACACCAGCAGGAGCTCTTTCCAGAGCTAAGGAGACTGGCCCCGTATGACCTGTTTCTTACTGGCTCTTCATAATGACAACTACTGATACTGATAACATATAAAAATGTAGTGGTTCATGGTTTAATGTCCTATTGTGTAAGGGGCCTAAAAGAAATTCTCCTACATCCTGCTCATTTCTCAGTGTTTCAGGATGCACGTCTGCTTGTGAAGAAATGAGATAGAAATCTACAGCAGGGGAAAATCTTTTATATTCTGATGCCTAAAGCTGGGAAATGATCCTCCAATGGATGAAATTCAGATATAGTAACAATATTAAAAATGCAGTCTACCTTTTAAATAGTGTTTAAATAATACAGCTTTATAAATGTGCTTGTTTTATTATTTGTTTCCTCATTATCATTATATTTTTATTAATTTCATTCATACCATATTTCTAAAATGTATCATTTGATTTCAACTATCACATATTTTCTAATATCTTTTAATGGTTTACTGTCTTATATTGTCAAAGACGTTTTGTGATACTTTAAAATACAGAAAGTGCCACAGTACACTTTCTCTCTCTCTCTCTCTCTCTCTCTCTCTCTCTCTCTCTCTCTCTCTCTCTCTCTCCAATATACACAAACACGCCCATGCATCAATCCTTATAGTGTTTTGCTGTTCATTTTCCTCTCTATGAAGGCAATAATTTTCTTTTCAGAGAGTCATACTCATTCAGAGTAATTGCTCCAGTGTAAAATTGTGTTTGGTGAATAAGTGTAAAAATCATGCTAGTTTGATATCAGCCTCCATTTTTCAGACGAGAGACATTTACCCAGCGCATCGCAAACCCTTTTGAAACCTACAGCGCTTCAGCTAATTTGAAGTGCACCCTGCATTTATTAGTTTCCCGCTGTCAATAGAGCAGCACTCCACCTTCTATTACTGTGTAATTAACCACAATTCAGCAAACATGCAAAGTATGCAGAAATAGCCTACTGGTTTTGCACAGAACATTCTCCTGACACTTAAGCCAATTAGTCTGAAGGGTTTGTAAAGACAAGTTCTAAGAAACATGAATTATACATAATTTTTAAAATAATTCTGAACTCTAAAGCTTGTTATCATGTAAATATGTGATAAGCAAAGCAAAAAAGTAATTAACTATAAGTTTTAACTAATAATTCATTATGCTAAAGATTAGGAGACAAAGTGGGGCAGTAGATGTTACTACTACTTTAGCTCCAGGATTCCCAGTTTCATCCACAGCAAGAGGAATTTCTCTGCTATTTCTGCTTTTCCCTGAAGTCCATGTTGTTTTTTTTTCCTCCAGGCTTCTTCCTATTGCCCAAAAGCATGTCAGTGGGTAGATTAAATTGGCCCTTGGTTTTAAAATGTGTGTACATGCTGTCCTTTGATATACTGTGTCCATCTAGTGTGTATTCCTGCCTTATGCACAGTGATACTGGAATAAGCTCCAAATCCACTGCAATCCTGACAAGAAAGACAGACAGACAGACAGACAGACAGACAGAAAGAAAGAAAGAAAGAAAGAAAGAAAGAAAGAAAGAAAGAAAGAAAGAAAGAAAGAAAGAAAGAAAGAAAGAAAGAAAGAAAAACATAATGCACACATATTATACATTTTTTCTTTTCCTCCTTTTAAATTAAATAAATAGAAATCCTTTACTCTCTAATTCCTGAATGAAATCAAGTAATACGAAGCCCTTGTACTATACACAGTAAATGCATCACACAGCACCATACAAAAGTTGCACTAATATTGCAGGTATGCCACATGCAGCACAGGCATGGATTGTGGCTAGAAGCACTACAAAATACAATATTTTTGATACCTTCTGTAGTGTATACTTATAATGTATAATGTATAATCACAGCACATGCTCTGACTTCTGGTAAACTGTGTGAAAGATCTAACCTGTACAGTAGTGATGTGTTTAAAATTTTATTAACCCTAAGCAAAGATGCACACCAATAAATGCTCTAAATTTGTGTAACATCCTTAGTTTGCTAACTTTGTGAGTGAGTGAGTGAGTGAGAGGGTGAGTGAGAGGGTGAGTGAGTGAGTGAGTGAGTGAGTGAGAGGGTGAGTGAGTGAGTGAGTGAGTGAGTGAGTGAGTGAGTGAGTGAGTGAGTGAGTGAGAGAGTGAGTGAGTGAGTGAGTGAGTGAGTGAGTGAGAGGGTGAGTGAGTGGGTGAATGAGTGTGTGAGTGAGTGAGTGAGTGAGTGAGTGAGTGAGTGAGTGAGTGAGTGAGTGAGTGAGTGAGTGGGTGAGTGAGAGGGTGAGTGAGTGAGTGAGTGTGTGAATAAGTGTGTGAGTGAGTGAGTGAGAGGGTGAGTGTGTGTGTGAGTGAGTGAGTGAGTGAGTGAGTGAGTGGGTGAGTGAGTGAGTGAGTGAGTGAGAGGGCAAGTGAATGAGTGAATGAGTGAGTGGGTGAGTGAGTGAGCGAGTGAATGAGTGAGTGAGTGAGTGATTGAGTGGGTGAGTGAGTGGGTGAGTGAGTGAGTGAGTGAGTGAGTGAGTGGGTGAGTGAGTGGGTGAGTGAGTGAGTGAGTGAGTGAGTGTGTGAGTGAGTGAAATAATGAGTGAATGAGTGAATGAGTGAGCGAGTGGGTGAGTGAGTGAGTGAGTGAGTGTGTGAGTGAGTGAGTGAAATAATGAGTGAATGAGTGAATGAGTGTGTGAGTGAGTGAGTGAGTGGGTGAGTGAGTGAGTGAGAGGGTGAGTGAGTGAGTGAATGAGTGAGAGGGTGAGTGTGTGAGTGAGTGAGTGAGTGAGTGAGTGAGCGAGTGAATGAATGAGTGAGTGAGTGAGCGAGTGAATGAGTGAGTGAATGAGTGAGTGAGTGAGTGGGTGAGTGAGTGGGTGAGTGAGTGAGTGGGTGAGTGAGTGGGTGAGTGAGTGAATGAGTGAATGAGTGAGTGAGCGAGTGAATGAGTGAGTGAGTGAATGAGTGGGTGAGTGAGTGAGTGAGTGAGTGGGTGAGTGAGTGGGTGAGTGGGTGAGTGAGTGAGTGAGTGAGTGAGTAAGTGAGTGCGTGAGTGGGTGAGTGAGTGAGTGGGTGAGTGAGTGAGTGAGTGAGTGGGTGAGTGGGTGAGTGAGTGAGTGAGTGAGTGGATGAGTGAGTGAGTGGGTGAGTGAGTGGGTGAGTGAGTGAGTGAGTGAGTGAGTGAGTGAGTGAGTGAGTGAGTGAGTGAGTGAGTGAATGGGTGAGTGGGTGAGTGAGTGGGTGAGTGAGTGAGTGAGTGAGTGAGTGAGTGAGTGAGTGAGTGAGTGTGTGAGTGGGTGAGTGAGTGAGTGGGTGAGTGAGTGGGTGAGTGAGTGAGTGAGTGAGTGAGTGAGTGAGTAAGTGAGTGCGTGAGTGGGTGAGTGAGTGAGTGGGTGAGTGAGTGAGTGAGTGAGTGCGTGAGTGGGTGAGTGAGTGAGTGGGTGAGTGAGTGAGTGAGTGAGTGAGTGGGTGAGTGAGTGAGTGAGTGAGTGGGTGAGTGAGTGAGTGGGTGAGTGAGTGGGTGAGTGAGTGAGTGGGTGAGTGAGTGGGTGAGTGAGTGAGTGAGTGAGTGAGTGAGTGAGTGTGTGAGTGGGTGAGTGAGTGAGTGGGTGAGTAAGTGGGTGAGTGAGTGAGTGAGTAAGTGAGTAAGTGAGTGGGTGAGTGAGTGAGTGGGTGAGTGAGTGAGTGAGTGAGTGAGTGAGTGAGTGAGTGAGTGAGTGAGTGCGTGAGTGGGTGAGTGAGTGAGTGGGTGAGTGAGTGAGTGAGTGGGTGAGTGAGTGAGTGGGTGAGTGAGTGGGTGAGTGAGTGAGTGAGTGAGTGGGTGAGTGAGTGGGTGAGTGAGTGAGTGAGTGGGTGAGTGAGTGAGTGGGTGAGTGGGTGAGTGAGTGAGTGGGTGAGTGAGTGGGTGAGTGAGTGAGTGAGTGAGTGGGTGAGTGAGTGGGTGAGTGAGTGAGTGGGTGAGTGAGTGGGTGAGTGAGTGAGTGAGCGAATGAGTGAGCAAGTGAATATGCCAGTTTTGTATATAATAACAGTATGTTGCTGCATCAGGCTTAGCAGAACTGTCAACAAACTATTAAGAACTCCCACCTTAGTGTGTAGTCTTAAACATTATTACTGATTCATTTGAAGAAGAAAGTAAATGGCTTAGCCTTGTGATAATTTTTGGTCAAATTTAGTTAACTAAAGTTTAAAAAAGTCTTATTTTTTTAATATAGAGGTACATGGGCCTTTTTATATCTCACATGCACAATTATTACATTTGTTTTACAAGCCCGAAACATTTTCTAACAAATGTAGTTGGTTTTATTTTCAAAATAGAAACAATCTAGTAGTCTAATTTAAACCAGGCAGTTATTAAAGATAAATGAATGCTGTAAATGTTTATTTAATAAAAGTGCTTTTTCTTTGTCTTACAAACATTGTATTTGTCTGTTCACCAACAAGCTTCATATCTAAGTGTTCACCAACAGCCTTCATATCTAGCTCTTTATCAACAAGCTTCATATCTGACTGTTTACCAACAACCATCATATGTAATTCTTCATCAACAAGCTTCATATATGGCTGTTGGCTTACAAGCTTCATATATGACTCTTCATAAACAACTTTCATATCTGACTGTTTACCAACATGCTTCTTCATCAACAGCCTTTATATCTGAGAGTCGGCTTACGAGCTTCATATCTGACCACCCAAATTAAAGTAGAACCCTCCTACACATATAACCCCCTGCACATCTGTAGTCTCAACCAGTTGTTATATGAACCTTTTCTGGCATGCTTTCTCCAAAATAAAAAATAAATAATCCACCTCTTTTGATCTGTATTTGCATCTATTTGCATCTTTATCTCTCTTGTACAACTTTATACAATATTATGCTCAACACTTACCAATTACAATATGAATAGATTCAAGTGTGAGCTTCACACCAAAGTTGTATCCCAAATGATGTCTTATGATCTAGTGCACTTACACTCTGCACTATGCACTCTACAGTCTGGTATATAAATTTTAGAAGGGTAATATCATCTCAAATTGAACACTAAAGTTTTTTTTTTACTAACCAGAAGCATAAGCTGTTTTTCACTTGATGAAACGCACATAATGTGATGCAGGTAGCTTTAGCAGAATAAGTGTTAAAAAATAAATCAGACAATCTGAGCTAAATTAAAAGACTTTCAATATAATTCAATTCAATTCAGTTTTATTTGTATAGCGCTTTTAACAAAAAGCATTGTCTCAAAACCGCTTTACAGAACAAAAGAAACAGCAAACATACAAACAGACAGTTGTAGGTGTTAGACAAAATTATCCCAATTGAGCAAGCCTGAGGTGACTGAGGCGACTGTGGCAAGGAAAAACTCCCTTGGATGGTATTAGGAAGAAACCTTGAGAGGAACCAGACTCAAAGGGGAAGACGTCTGTAGGATGTCTTGTCCACTGGAGTGTTGTTGGCTATCTTGAAATTTTTTTCTCATCCATCATCAGCGCCTGGTAGCCCCACCCCTCCCACTTCCACTACGTTAGCAAAGCTGCGAGCATCAAGTACATGAAGTGTCCAACATTCCACACGTTATTTTATTGGTAGAATAAGTGCATTAAATAGGTAATCGAAGTGCACATCTAAAATTCCTGTTGCAATTTTCAGAGTGAATACACTACTCCCACTATTCATATTACACAATGGCATAGAATAGTATGTGAATTGGAGCATACTTCAAATGATGCTAAAAAAGAATATTGTGCTTACTGTAGTTATGTTGGTTTTACTGTGTGGTAATGAAGTGAATATAATTTCGGAAAGTGGGGTTTAATAAATCTAATCTAAATTTATTCTCGGCATTATCTTGCGCTTTGCTTCTGTCAGTATTTTTTGGAAATTTTTTCATAACTGATATTTTTGGCTACTTTATTTCTCTAGCCTCCTGAGACCCAGCCTTTTCATTTATGTCCTCTGTGATGGACATTTGTTTTTGATCTATATTTTTTGACTCATTTGAGCTACCCTACTAAGGCCTGACGTGCTCAATACAGGACATCCTGGCCTTTCCAATGCTATCTTATGTGTTTGGGTGGGATGAGGGGAACTTTGGTTTCATGCTGAGACAAAATGGAGACTGCAGCAAAACATGCCTGTCAGGAAAAGAGAAAAGGTAAGTCACATTGTCACGTTGTCCGGTGTCCATGGCATAAAGTAACAGACCCAGCGCGCAGATAGACAAAGGACAGGGGTTTTATTAACTGAAAGCAAACAAACATAAACACGAGAACTGACACCACACGTAGACGCTACAAAAAGACGACACAACGACAACGACCAGCCCCGAACCCTGGCAAAAGGCCACTATAAATACAAAACATAATCATGACAACATTAGGGACAGGTGAACAGCAATCAGGAAAACAATGGGAACAGGCGGGGCTAAAACAAAGCACAACCCCTGCCGGAAACTCCCCCTAGTGGCCCAACACAGGGCCTACCTCCCGTAACACACATATTGTTAAGATATAATTTTATACCTATAATAATCATATATTTTCTTGTTTATGAACATGTCAGGAATTATAATTTGGGGTCAGAGTTCAGTTAATCTTTTTGTCAGGAAAAATATTAGCCCTTTTATGAATGTCAACTGTAATGGACATGAGAACAATTTAATGGGGTTAGCTAATAGCTAACTAGCTTGCTAGTTCTCTGTTTACATTCAGTTTTCTGCCCAAAAACATGTTTCTTTGTGGGGGTAATAAACATGTTGTATGCATTTTCTATGTAAAGTAATTAATGTAAGAAATAAATAGTTGTTTATAACTATGTTTCATTCAAACTCTTAAATGTAACACTATTGTAGAAGGCAGAACTAAGGCAGAGAGAATTTTGTACCGAATGGTTGAGGGAGATTCAGATCTGGAATTGTCAGATGAGGAAAATGCTGAGGATGAGGTTGCTCTTGCTGAAGAAGAGATAGAAAGCTCAGAAGATGAGGCAGGAGGCTCATCAGATGAGCTGACAGGCACAGATGAACAGGAAAACCGTCGTCCTCCGTGGGCCAAGACCAGCATGTATGATAGACAGCTTGACAGACAGACAGACAGATAGACTGATAGATAGATAGATAAGATACTGTGTTGATTACCTCAATGATTGTTAGTGTTTTCCCTCATCATAGATTCAAACCTGTGCTGCCCAGGCCTCCTGACTGTCAAGAGGACCCCACCATTCATAGAAATTGGAGTACTATTCAGTACTTTTCACAGTACATTGACAACAAGTCTTTGAAGACTTGGCAGCATTCACAAATCAGAGAGAGCTACAGACAAAGGGTCTCTCCCTCAACACCACTGCTGAAGAAATGAGGATCTTCTTTGGCATGTCAATCCACATGGCCTGCCTTGGCTTTCCCAGAATCAAAATGTTTTGGGCCAGCAAAACCAAAGTGCCAATAATGTCAAAAATGAAAAAAAAAAAATGAAAATGACAAGGAACAGGTTCTTCAAGTTAAGAAACTCACTGAAAATTGTCAATGACCTGGATGTAACAGAGGAAACAAAGAAGAAAGACATTCTTTGGAGAGTCAGACCACTTCTGGTCAGAGTAAGGCAAGGCTGCCATGGCCTCCCAAAACCAGGAAGAGTCTGCATCGATGAGCAAATGATCCCCTTTACGGGCCGCTGTCCCATCAGGCAGTTTGTTCCAGGCAAGCCATACCCTACTGGTTTAAAGGTTTTTGTACTTGCTTCTCCAGATGGTCTGATGCTGGACTTTGAAATATATCAAGGGAAGGATACATTTGCTGATCAAAGGATGGGAATTGGGGCAGCAGCAGTCCTACGCATGGTTGAAACCATGGTTGTTCCAATGGGAAGTCACCTGTACTTTGACCGCTACTTCACATCAGTTAACCTCATGGATGAATTACTGGCCAAGGGCCTTCTAGCAACTGGAACCATAACAAAAAACCGTCTCCCAAAGACTTGTCGGTTGCCTGATGACAAACAACTGAAAAGAGAAGGGAGGGGAGCATCAGTGATGGTAGTCAGGAGAAGACCTGAGTTGGCCATCACAAAATGGTATGACAACAAGCCTGTGTTGATGGCTTTTACTGCACATGGAAAAGATCCTGAAGATGTCTGCATCAGATGGTCGAACAAAGACAAAGTCCAGATCCAGGTAAGAAGACCCGCAATCATTAGAGAGTACAATGTCAACATGGGTGGTGTGGACCTCTGTGACCGCATGCTGAGCTTCTATCGCATGGCAAGCAGAACCAAGAAATGGACCATGCGTGTGATTGCTCATTTTTTTGATGTTACCATCACAAATTCCTGGATCCAGTACACGTCTGACAGCATAGCGCTTAACTGATCAGCAAAAAACACTGAACAGTTCTTGGACTTCAAACTGCATCTGGCAAATGAGCTGATGATCTACCTAGAACCTGAGGACACTGACAAGAGAATAGACGTGTTACGGCCGGCGGTGTCCGGCTGGATATAACAGACCCAACGCGAAGCTTCCGTGAACAAAAAGGGGATTTATTAAACATGAAACACGAGACATGGACATAACAGAAAACCGCGACACCACACTGGCCTAAATACAAACGAGGACTAGCAACTAAAGCAGACAAAGACAGGACTATAAATAGGAAACAATCAGGAAACATTAGGAACAGGTGAAACATCAATCAACACACAATAGGACAGGGCAGTGCTTAACTAACACACATGGCCAAAACATAAACATAAACAGACATGACATGACAACCCCTACTGAGGGCCCCCTAGTGGTTCACCCTCAGCCCTGCTACCCGTAACATCTCCCCCCTCTCAAAGGCGCGGCTCCCGACGCGCCAAACCCTAGCCCCTCCCACAAAGTCCGGTCCAGCGATGGGTCCTGGGGAGGAGCTAGGAACGTAGAGAGGCCGGTGGGGGGAGCGAGGAGCAGGGCGAGGCACTTGGGGGGGGAGCGAGAAGCAAAAGCAAGGCGAGTGGGGGGAAGCGAGGACCAAGGCGAGGCAAGTGGGGGGAACGAGGATCAAGGCAAGGTACGTGGGGGGAGTGAGAAGCAGGAGCGAGACAAGTGGGGGGAGCAAAGGACCCGACGGCAAGGCCAAAGGGTCCGACGCGACGTCCACAACCGAGCGGAGGCGCCGAACGACGTCCACAGCCGAGCCGCAGAGCCGAGTGACGTCCACAGCCGAGCAGCAGGGCCAAGCGACGTCCACCGCCGAGCTGCAGCGCCGAGCGACGTCCACCGCCGAGCACTCGCACCGAGCGACGTCCACCGACGAACGACAGCTCCATGGCGACGATGTCCGTCTCGCTGGGGTCTGGAACTCCCCAAGGGGCGGGAGGGTGGGAGCAAGGTGCAGCTGGTACTCTCCTCCGCTGACAACAGGTGGGGCAGCGCCCCCACGGAAGCTACATCATGGGGCGATGCCCCCCACAGGAACATGGGCGGAGCGAGAGTCAGAGCAAACAAAAACAATAAAAAAAAATTCAAGGTCCGGGGCCCTGGCCGGAACTCTCCTCTGCTGGCGAGCATTGGGGCAACGCCCCCCACGGAAGCTACATCGTGGGGTGACGCCCCCCACCGGAACCTAAGCAGAGCGAGAGCCGGAAACAAAAACTTGAAACTCCGGCCCTTGGCCGGAACTCTTTCGCTGGATAAAAATGGGGGCACGCCCCTCACGGAAGCTACATCGTGAGGCGACGCCCCCCACGGGAACATGGACGGAACTCTAAAAATGGGGGCACGCCCCTCAAGGAAGCTACATCGTGAGGCGACGCCCCCCACGGAACATGGACGAAACGAGAAAAATCAAAAATCCTCCAAAAATCTAAATTTTCTGCCGAATCCCTCCTCCTTTCCCTAACCACGGGCGGAGAGAGGGGCGGAATCAACAAAAAAAAAACCCTGAAAAACACCACTCCGAACCGGAGCGCAAAACGAAAAACCAAGCAAAACAATAAAACCCGGAAACGAAAAAACTAACCTTCTCGCTGAAGCTTCGCGCTGGATCTGTTCGGTTTGGGCTAGTCCTTCTGTTACGGCCGGCGGTGTCCGGCTGGATATAACAGACCCAACGCGAAGCTTCCGTGAAACATAAAGGGGATTTATTAAACATAAAACACGAGACATGAACATAACAGAAAACCGCGACACCACACTGGCCTAAATACAAACGAGGACTAGCAACTAAAGCAGACAAAGACAGGACTATAAATAGGAAACATAATCAGGAAACATTAGGAACAGGTGAAACATCAATCAACACACAATAGGACAGGGCAGGGCTTAACTAACACACATGGCCAAAACATAAACATAAACAGACATGACATGACAACCCCTACTGAGGGCCCCCTAGTGGTTCACCTTCAGCCCTGCTACCCGTAACAAGACGATAGTGAGGAGATCAAAGAAGGGTAGAAGCCACCCTTTAAAAAAAAGAATTCCACAACCAGAAGCATCGTTAAGGAAATGTGGGGCCAGACACATGCCAGAGATGGTAGACTGCAACCATGCAGAGAGGTGCCGAAATCAAGGTTATAAGAACAAAACATATATGAGATGCATCAGTTGCAAGATGTTCCTCTGCATAACAAAGAAGAGAAACTGCTTCCTGGAGTACCATCGCTAAACTTGAACTACCCAGGCCCTCCTGACTGTTTAGAGTTTAATTTATGTTCATGTTCAGTTTAATTTAGAAAGTTTCATTAGAAAATAGATTGATATTCTTCTTTTCTTGTCAGCCTATTTTGATTTCTAAGTGTCGCTGATATTTTTACAGTAAAATCATTTTGTTGTCCACTACAGTGGACTTGCTGTAAAATCAGAAATAAAAATATTTTTTATAAAATTCTAAATTGTGACTTGTTGTTTTAGCTCCAAAGAGGCAGGAAATCCCAAAAAAAGTTAAGTTGAAAGATACTTTTTTCCTTGGTTCTCAGGAGGCTAGACTCTGTTGAGACACTGAGGTTCGGTCATCAGGCTGAGGGAGTTTCTCATGAATGGCAGTCTAGACTCGACTTTCAACAGCATGTGTGGTAATTTTTTACCAAATACGAAAACACATAGCTGGTGCAGTCATGCTTTGAAATAAGTAAAAAATATCCAGTATTCTTGGATCAACCCTTTTGTCTCAATTAGACCAGCAGGGCCTGCTTGGGAAAGAGACAGAGTGGTGAAGAGTGGATAGAGAGCTGTCTCACTGGAGAGAGATTTAGATTCACACTTCCAGCCAGATTCCCAATGGTCTTGTCAACATCAGGATTAGACACTCACTCCAAACTTTGTGGGGGGGAGAAAAAACTGTGAACCAATGAGAGAGAGAGAGAGAGAGAGAGAGAGAGAGAGAGAGAGAGAGAGAGAGAGAGAGAGAGAGAGAGAGAGAGAGAGAGAGAGAGAGAGAGAGAGAGAGAGAGAGATAAAGATGGGCAGTAATGGGTCAGACAAGGAAATGTGGACAAATAGAGGTGAAGAGAGTGACAAAGGGGCATGGATGTGGAGACACACAGAGACAATGATGGGGAAAAGGGAATAAATGGCAAGAAGCAGACAGATACAGGAAGAGGGAGAAGGTGGATAGAGAGCAGAGAGAATAGATAGTCAGATAGAGAGTATTGAATGCAGGAAGACACAGAGACAAAGAAGAGGATAGAGAAAGGAAGAATGAGGGAATGAAATTGAGAGGGAAATAGAGATAACATTAATGGGACTGTATAGCTCGGCAGGGACAGAATAAGAGAAGTAGATGGAGAGACAGACTGACAGAATGAATTAAGTGGATGGAGACAGAAAGAGAATAAGGGAATGGATGGAGAGAGAAAAAGAATGAACTGAGTGGATGGAGAGAGAAAGAAAATGAATGAAGTTGATGGAGAGAGATGAGAGAGAAAAAGAGAATGAAAGGGAGTAAATGGACAAATAAAGACAATAAAGGGAGTGGATGGAGAGACAGAAAGACAGAATGAATGAAGTGGATGGGGATACAGGAAGAGAATAAAGGGGTGAGACAGAGAGACAGAAGGAAAGGAGGAGGATGGAAAGACAGGAGAGAATAAAGTGAGTGGATTGGGAGGCAGAGCAAATGGAGAGAGAGATGGCTTACTGTTATCAGGGTTTGCCCTTTTGACCCATGACTCTCTCTCTCTCTCTCTCTGTGTGTGTGTGTGTGTGTGTGTGTGTGTGTGTGTGTGTGTGTGTGTGTGTGTGTGTGTGTGTGTGTTACAGAGGCCGCACTCCCAATCTGACCCTGTCGTCTGTAATTGGCTGTCATCCACTCCTTCCCCAATGGCCCATTTACTCTCTTTTTTCTTTCTATCTCTTTCTTGTTCTTTCTTTTCTTTCTTTGTCTCTATGTTTGGTCTTCCTTCACCTCTCCTGCAGCTGGGACAGAGTGCACACCTTTTTCTACCCAATTTGATTGGGATCCATCAAGCTGAAGAAGGCATTGTCATTGCTTTTTGCTAAAGCAAGAAGAAAAAATGGCTTGGCACTTGAAAGTGAAGGTCAGGGCACTGTTCGAGTTGGGCCCTTTCAGTATGTGCAGCTATGCGGACAATGGGGGGAATGAGTAGTGGAGCAGCTACGTTTTCTTCCACGTATAAGGTTGCTTGTCTGTGATGGATGACAAAGCAACGAAGCATCCTACACAACCCATGGGAGACAATGCTTCAGAGATTGCTATACCATAAATGCTTATTTGTGTATCACTGCCTGGATGTTTCAGAGACCCGGAAACAGAGAAAATATTGTGCATGTCATAAATTTAAAAAAAGTTGTTACTTTAATATTGATTCAATTATTTGTGGAAAAAAATACTATTATTAATCATATTATCAGTTACTTAACGTATATTTAGTTTATTTACTTGCTTCTCCAAAAGCATTTTTAAAAATGAATTATGGCCAGTGTAATTGTTATATAGCATGTTCAAGCTGATTACCCCCACTATCATATTTCACATTTCAATGACATGTTATGAATGTGCAATTGAAGCAGGCTTAAATAATTTGGCTCCAGTGGACACCAATTCATATTTCACTTAGTGTAATCACATTTATTAACAGGAAACATGACATTGTGGGTGGCAAATGTTCAACTCTTTGTTTGTCTTTTTTTTCTTTTTTTCTTTTATTTTTAATATATTTTTTCCTAGTCTAATTATACCAGATGGACCTACAAATGTACCACATCAGAACCGTGAACCAAAAGAAAAAAAAACTACACTGGGACTGTGGTTGGTATGTTGTTAAAAACTTTTCAAGTTCATGCTGTGACAAAAGTGAGCCTGTCTTGCCATAGCTAAGCCTCTAAAGACATACCACTCTCTAAAAATACTCCTCTTGAGAATGTACCTATTAGTTTCTTACAGTGACTCAGCAATTTCCTGAAAAATTCTCAAAAGTTATTTTTTCTAGAAAGATAGTGAGTAAGCCTCCTGGCTAAACTTTTTTGAAGCAGATTGGATTAAATTCTTTTTCAATTCTTCAGTGCTAGCTATCTTACTAGCTTTTGTCATTGGCCTAATGATGAAGGAGGCCAGTTTATGACAGTTATTATTGTCTTCAAATTATTGGAGAGGATAGCTTACTCAGAAACACTGAAACATGACTGACTTTTTCTGTACAGAGTATTCAGAGGACAAGCTGCTCTAACAAGAGACTGGAAAGAAAGCAAAAATTCAACCTATAGCCTACACGGTTACAAGGGCATAAGTTACCTAATTGGTGGTGTAATTGTATTCTGTTTTACTATGCATACAAGGGGTTGTTAGAATCTAAATCTACAGTCAAATGCACATTTTAGAGAGAATTTCGTTTGCTTTGAAGAGCAGATGTGTGCATGAGACTGCACAAGATGCTAAATAAAAATTAAATACAATCTTTGCTCTGTGACATGGTGAATTCTATCAGGATTAGCACTGTGTGCATGTCAATACCAGTCCACTAAGCTAGTTTAGAGCATGCTAGCTGACAGAGAGCCACCTAGACTTGCTTTTAGAAGCTACTGAGCATGCCGGTTCAATTTCCATGTCATTACAAGCTTAGAAAAACCACCCAGATGCTGCTGTAGACATAACCTCTTCAATCCAAGGAAGGCTGCTCACTAAGCTATAAGGAAGGCTCTGCTGACAGGCATTACCTTCTACTCTCAGTTCCAGTATATACTTTTTTGTCTGAGTGGTGTTCTTTCCTATATTGAAAAATTCTATGCTGTTTTTTTTATGTGTATTCATCTTCATTAATATAATAACCTACATTGGAAATGTCCCGAAATTGGACTTTAAGTTATTAATTTTGATTGTGCCTTAATTTTAGAACAGATGACTAGTTGACTACTTATTTTTTACTTATTATTCTGAGGACTATTAAAAAAATTAATAGTCCTGCCTATTGTGTGCCTATTGAGATGAATTGACCAGATCACGCATTTAGCTACAGGCCAACATCCAAAACTTTGAGCCACACAAAAAAACCCCAGAAAACTCATTTAAAAAAACCTTGAGTTTTCACCTTCACCATGCAGTGTTCAAAAGAATTACACCTTTAATAAAAAAAAGCTACCTTGTTCCACAGCCAATGCAATTAGTGCAACACCACTAAAGCTAGCAGACCTGATGCATTTATTAGACAATAAATCAATAGCTAATAGTCAGGGCTGGTGATCGCAGTAAGGATTCCTAATAGTTGTACAAATCATTTGCCTAATGCATGCTTGGTGTTAGTGCAAGGATGCTGATAGGGAAAAACAGTACAAAATATACTACTACATTCTTTTGAAACAGTCATTTAAGCCTCTGCTGCTTTAGAAGCTGATCCTGGACTTCTTTTTATGTGTGAGAAATAAGAGGCGATGGAAGATACAAGGTGAAAAGTTCTACATAGCATCACTGCAATAAAGTTTCTTTTCTATCATATGGTACAGTATATTCATATCATATCATGTTTAAAGATATTATGTGTGTTTATATTATTTACTTTTCTCAGTACTTCCATGTATTTAACAGTGTGAGTTCATTTAGAATTTTCCCTCAGTGGCAGTGTGCATACGGCTCGGCTAAGACAAGTGAGAGAACATCTGCCCGTCCTCACCCATAAAGCGCTAATTGCAATTTTAAGCCGTATGTTGTTTCTCTTAACACCTATAATCAATAGTTGCCTCTCTTTTTCTAGCAGATGGTGATGTTCGTCTTGAAGTCATTCTTTGGTGTTTCTGCTGAAGCAGTCATGCTTTGCTAAGGGGAATGATGGATATCCATCTGAAAGGGAACTCGACTGAGGATAAAGCACTGTTTGTTTTTTTTGCTTGCGCATCTGTATCTCTGATATACGTAAATGATTAATGTAGGGCTTGCCAAGAACAAGTCTGGAGCCTGGAGTATTGCCTGAACACAAGTTCAGACCTCAAGCTACACACACCTGTGGTTCAACACCACAGTTCTGGATTTACAAATGCATTGAAACCATTGAAACCAAATACATACAAGAATAAGACATTAAAGACAAAGAGATGGGGGAATTATAGATGAAGAGACAGAGAGACTGATATACTGGTTCAGTATGTATGCATATGTCACGTCTATGTGGATGTGTACGTACAAAGAAGTGGGGGAGACAATACATAATATGTTAAATAATACAAAATTTGTGTGTGTGTTATTCACTCTCTTAGCTACTGTTTTCTTGTATGAATCATTTTAACTGACTCATATCAAAGACTACAGGGTTTTTTATTTTTTCAAAATCCCATGACTAACACTATGTGGTCTACATTTCCATGGCACCCATGCTGATAAAACAGCTAAATCACCTCAAGCAAAGAATCATGAAGTCCAAAGGCTGAGGAAAAGTTTAAATGGTCAAAAGGGCAAAGATACAAAGCTCAAAACATGTTGTGTTAAAATACACTACAGGCCAAAAGCATGGAACATATGAATCTATCATTGAACCAAGCCAAGCACTGTTGCAGAACTAACAAAGACATGATAAAAATATAACCAATAAACAAATACTTTTTTAAATATGTCAGTATATTTTTGAACATAACCATTTGAGCTTCTGTAGAAGATCCTCTGTTGCAGTCGATAAAATGTATTTATGTTATGTACCTGAAGGCTCATTAAGAAAGGAAATTTTGCATTAAATGTCTAAATCTCCCACAGATCATAAACTGAGATTGATCCATCCTTCCATTCATCTATTCATCGCGACAGATGACTGAACTGAACGTTTAAGCTTGAGAATTCCTCTCATCCACCTCTTTATATATCAGTCAAGTAAAGCACATTTGGAGGTCTTTCACAGTGAAGACGAGTATACACACAGGGGCATTAAACCACACAATAACATGATATTAGTCCTACTACTAAAGCTGGGCATCACAAGGACTCCTGGGGCTTGAAGGTAAGCATAGGACACTGGTGTCACTATAAAAACATTAGCTGTGTGGAAAAAACACTATCTTCTTCTTCTTCTTCTTCTTCTTCTTCTTCTTCTTCTTCTTCTTCTTCTTCTTCTTCTTCTTCTTCTTCTTCTTTCGGCTTTTCCCTTCAGGGGTCGCCACAGCGAATCATCTCTCTCCACCTATCCCTATCTTCTGCATCCTCAACATTTGCACCCACTAGCTTCATATCCTCATTAATTCCATCCATATACCTCCTCTTTGGCCTTCCTCTTTGCCTCCTGCCTGGCAGCTCCATATCCAACATTCTCCTACCAATATAGTGTAAAAAAACAATATAATATAACAAAAAAAACACAACACAAAAATTCTGGAAAGGTGGGCTTATGGTCCTTCCTTTTCAGATGAAACAGTTCACGTGATCCTGTGTCCATACATTCATCTATTCATCTACCTATACTGATTGACAGACAGGCAGATTGAGATCCATCCATCCATCCATCCATCCATCCATTTGACAGATAGTTGGCAGTGAATTGTGGAGTGCATTTCACAAGAAAAGAAATCAGAACAAAACAAGAGCATTAACTAAAAACCTAGCTTTCACAAGTCCTTACATTTTGCTGGAACACTGACAGACTGGATGCCCACAGGTGCTGAGTAACTGCCTCGCCATCCTTCATGTGGAGATGATGTTCAGCTGATGAACAATTTGATGTAATTTCAGAGCAAATAGATGTCATGCAGAGGTTTCACTCATTGTATTGTGTACCTGGCATCTGGGTGTACTGGGTGTACAAACATGCTATATAACCAGGCCTGGGATGGGTCATTACAAACAAGGCATGTCCAAGCTGATTTATTAATATCATGGCATAGGTTTCACTAGCAGGCTAAACTCACCATCCTCAACCCTTGATTTATTCAACAGTCTCATGAATCATCTTTGGCTTGTTTCATCCTCTTCTAATGTTCTGTCACAAACTTCTAACAACTCTTGCACTGCCAAAATTTATGCTATCAGTACTTTGTGACACCTGTAGTCATGAAAATGAATGAAATTTTAGCATTCAGTTCTGGAGCACTATGTGAGCTCTAAAGCTTGCAAAGGTGGTTTTGTCTTCACACAGCCACAGCAGACATCATGCTGAGGCCTTAAGGCATCCCAAAGATTGAAGGACTTCTGGAACTTGTGTTTTTAGGTTGAGACTGTTGTTGTCAGGCCCAAATGAAAGCTTTTCTCTGGGATTTAACAGATTGCATTCCTTAGAGCAAGCATGTCTTTAAAGTCCAGAAAGCCTAGGCTTAAGGATACACAACTGTTCTGCTGTTTGAATTCTTTCTCCAGCCAACAGCATGTATCACATTGTATATTCTGACTAATGGATAGTTTAAATTCTTCTTCATGAGAGTTCAAAACTTTCAAGGAAGCAACTAGATTTTGGGATGAATTCCCCTATCCACCTGAAACATGGCATTTTAATCATTAGCCAAAATAAGCAATGAATAATGAGACATGTGGTGTAGCATTTTGGAGTTACTGCCAGGTCTAAAATGCTAGGCTCATCTGTAAATATACACAACGGGGGAGGCATTGGTCGGGCAGGGTGAGAGGGAATCGATGACCACTGGCTAAATCCAAAGCCACTAATGGTCTCGGTTGGATTGTCAGCACAACTGATGAACTCAGATGGCCAGTTTGTGAATAGTATTGACTGGCAGCAGGATGTTTTAATGGTGTCCATGGCTAATGAAAAGTACAGCTAGTGTGTGGGTTTGTTTTGCAGGTTGCTTGCAGTAACCCAGAAGCTTAAGCCAATTTCTTGGATTGGCTTCTGTTGGTCCTTCAAACCATATTGGTGAATTTCAGTAAATTAATGGATTAGTGTTATATTTATTTAACACAACACAGGGGGAAAAAACACATTTCCTTATGAGTGCTTGAACTTTCCTGCTTTTTCTCTCACACTTCCTGTGTAGGTATACACCACAGTGGATCACGAGGGATGATGGAGCCTGTGCCAGGTGAATAAATCCAGTCTGGCATTTTGAACAGGGCCAGACCATGGGCACATCTGGAACCAGCCAGACACAGAAGCATGTGTGTGTGTGTGTGTGTGTGTGTGTGTATGTGTGTGTGTGTGTGTGTGTGTTTATATGAGACTGTATTTGCATATGCCTTCTGGATTTTGGAAACAGACTGGGGGTGTTATTGTAATCTCCATTTTGCACCTTACTGTATTACCATTACCCAATATCTTTTTTTTGTATGTTTTTTTTTTTATGCCAGTGATAATTTTAGTATAAGCAGATTTTAACTGGAGGGTATTTTCTAAAAAAAAACCTCTCCGTCCTTTTTTTCTGAATCAGTCCTTGCTGGTGACCAGCTGGTCCTTTGGGCTTAGCTACAGTTGTGCCAACCGGTTGTCATTGCCTTCTCCATGGAAAAATTACTTTGAGGAAGGATCTTTTCAGAGCTAGACATATAGATAACTATTTTTCATAGTCGACCAGGGATTGTTTACTGTCATCTAGTCAAATCTGCATTGTTTTGTACCGGCCTAAAACAGGGAAAATTCTTACATGATAAATATAGCATCTTCTTCTTCTTCTTTCGGCTTCTCCCTTCAGGGGTCGCCACAGCGAATCATCTCTCTCCACCTATCCCTATCTTCTGCATCCTCAACCCTTGCACCCACTAGCTTCATATCCTCATTAATTCCATCCATATACCTCCTCTTTGGCCTTCCTCTTTGCCTCCTGCCTGGCAGCTTCATGTCCAACATTCTCCTACCAATATACTCACTCTCCCTCCTCTGAACATGTCCAAACCATCTTAATCTGGCCTCCCTAACTTTGTCCCCCAAACGTCCAACATGAGCTGTCCCTCTGATGTACTCATTCCTAATCCTGTCCAACCTTGTCACTCCCAAAGAGAACCTCAACATCTTCAGCTTTGCTACCTCTAGCTCTGACTCCTGTCTCTTCCTCAGTGACACTGTCTCTAAACCATACAGCATGGCCACTCTCACCACTGTCCTGTACACCTTCCCCTTGATTCTCGCTGATATTTTCCTATCACACAGAACTCCCGACACCTTTCTCCACCCATTCCAACCTGCCTGCACTCGCTTCTTTACCTCTTTCCCACACTCTCCATTACTCTGGACTGTTGACCCCAAGTACTTAAACTCCTGTACCTTCTTCAACTCTTCACCCTGTAACCTTACTGTTCCACTTCCCTCCCTTTCATTCACACACATGTACTCAGTCTTACTACGACTGACTTTCATTCCTCTTCTCTCCAGCGCAAACCTCCACCTCTCCAGGTTTTCCTCCACCTGCTCCCTGCTCTCACTACAGAACATGATAAATATAGCATATGTATCTAAATTGGGATTTAAAATATTATTATAGTATATATGGTATGTGGTCCAATTCTGAACAAACTTAGAATTATAACCCTTAGATTTTAAATAAATGCCAAAATATTCTTGATGGTTATGATTGAGAGTCTCAGATAGACAAAACTCAAATATCAGGAACAGGCACAGGTCAGGCGATCATTAAACGAGTAAGATGTGAAAACATCAAAATCAGAAAGACATTGAACAATCAAAAGGCTTGGTAATAACAGGTTGAGCATATATTTTGTGGTGAAATTGTGAATGTGTGTGTTTGTGTGTGCGTGTGTGTGCGTGTGTGTGTGTGTGTGTGTGTGGGAAATGGAGTCCATGGCAGCTAAGTTTGTATGCCATGGTGCTTTCTGTGAGTCTCTAAATTGTCATAACTCTGACAGTCATGGATAAACAAAATGAAACTTTACAGGAAGTCTGGGTCAGGATTTGTCTTTGTGGACTGTAAGTGAATGCTTGAAATAAAAGTACAGAGACTGCATATGTTTAGGCACAGCATGTTCTTTAGTGCATAGTAACTGCATCTCTGTGTGGGTTGTATATGCTTTACATATAACTTTGTATCACCATTCTGTGAGACTGGGCTTTAAAAGTAGTGTGACAGCACTTAAAAAAAATCACCTTAATTGAGGGCTACAAGGTTTACCAGTCCAATATAATATATTTATTTATCATGTATATGCTATACTTTTAACTAATATTGCATGATGGAAAATTGTTTGCAGAATTTTTCCACTTTAATTTAAAATATTGTGCATAGGCCATATAGCATGCTTTTAAATTCTTAATTCAGATGAACACATTATCATTTCTATACTAACAAACTGGACAGGGACTTGTATGGCAGACAGTGGAAATATAAACACATTTTAAAAATGTGTGTAGTGATTGAAATGGTTATGATCTCTGCTAGGAGATTAACAATTTTTGGAAGGAGTCTTCAGTGTCAGCATTTTGTAACAGACAGAAACAAAGCTGTGACTTTACTGAAACAGGAAAGCTTTCTGGATAGAGGGCTTTGTGGCTTCTCAGTAATATGACAAGAGAGATTTTTGTCCTATTAACTTTTAAAGAGAGAAAAAAATATAGAGTGGTGAGGCAACAACTGTTCAGAGCTGTTATCATGCATCTGATAAGTGGAAGTAACCTGTTTTGATGTTCCACAACATTAAACATAATTAAAAACTGATCAAAAGTATGACATTTTGTCAAAACTTTGGGATGTGCAGTCATGTGTTTTATTCTTTGTTTAACCTCTGGTGCATGAAATGTTGTGTGCTCTAGATTTAGTATGTAATTGATTCATGCTAGTGGTTGTAAAGGTACTGTGACAAAAGGCAGAAATCGAGATCATTATGAGATTGAATTTGCAACAGACCAGCACTGTGACCTCTGTTCTATAACCGTGTCTACTTTAAGCCATTGATAAAATTGTTCCGTATAAAAGAAATGATAAAAGTGTTTGATGCTTGCTGCCAACTTCATTTCAGATTGACTTCAGAGATCATTTAGTTGTTTCAAGAATTATGTGTGAATTGCAAAGTAATTCGTTTCAATTTAACCATTTCAATCCTAGTACTGAGTGATGAAACTGGTGAACAACAAAAGCAGTTGAGCCTTAGGACATTTCTGATTAAAGCAAAACGATATTGCAGATATTCTTACAAATGAAAGCTTTGTCACAGTTGGTTACTGTGTGTGAGTCTATAATATGGATGAGCAACTTGGCTTGGCTCTGGTGAAACTTTGATTTAAACTTTTGGGGGAAAAAAACATTTGCACTGGCTGATATTTCACAGAACCACACTACACATGCCATGTTTATCAATTGTATTGATTTTTTGCTTCTCATGCAGATAATACATCATGTCCAGCCTATACACATGCCTTCACAGAATCTTTTCTGTGCGGACTGATTTTGCTGAGGAGAGGCCATGGTGTTGCTGAGTGTGTGATGAATGTCCAATTGACTTGATAAATGGGTGTGATGCTGGAAATCCATCAAAAAGTCTGCTGATTAAACGCACCGGCTTATTGATTAAACTGCAGGAACACCTCATTAGAATACAAACCAAAATGTGCAGTGTTAATACTTATCAACACATACCAGGAATCACTTCACTTATGCACTTATGAACAATGAACTATAGTCTGCTGTATAATGAGGAATGACTACAAGTCTGACACTTCTCTGTACCTTGAAGAAGAATGTGGTGATAGAAGAGATGGGAGGAAAACAGAGAATGAGAAAGACAGAGAAATCCAGTATGTTGTTAAGGGACTATAGCTGTCATCAATCATGGTTAACCTGAGTGAAATGATTCCTTCACTCACTTTTTCCGGCTATAGATGCCTCATGTCATGCTGTCTGCTTTTAGTGATGGATACAAAACACCACAGCTGTGAAATATTTGAACTACTCTTGCTGTACCGTACTGTTTTGTAAACGGGCCTTAAAGAAAATTTCATATTTGCATATGTTTTGTTGTTCACGTGCTATTTTGCACACAGTATATTTATTTGTACATGTTAATTACATGTCAAGCATGTGGTTTTAGTTTTTGCATTTTTACATTTTTTTTAATTTATGTGATCACATTGGGACATATGTAATATGGCATATATAATAAACCAATCAGCTGTAAATTGCTAGATGTGTATATGGCAGCTGAAAGCCCAAATCTGACCTTCTCATAGTCTAGGGAATATATAAAATATTGCAGCTTAAGACATATTAGATCATTCAGTTCATGCTAGCTTTAATAAAATCTTTCACAGTGGTAAAGAAGATGCTGTGGAAATCAGAACTGATTTATACATCACCTGAGCATGTCCTCCTCTTATACACCAGCATTCATGATTGCTCATGACTAATCTTATTTGTTTTAATTTATGGATTTATTTTTCATATTGAATATTTCTTAACTCAATGCCATTAATATGAAATGAATGGGCTTTACAAAAGTTTTATTAAATTTGTTTGTGCAACTAAAAATCTATAAGTGAATTAAATGTAACAGTGTAATCCATGCATAAACATGCATCAGCTCATCACTATTTATATGGTTTGAAGCCAAACACTTAAGTATGATGTGACAGTTTTTCCAAAAGTATAGGATTCTTATCAATACCAAATTTCTTTTTACGATTTATGAACAAATCTGTTCTCATATCCAGCTTTATAAATGAAGTCCCCTGTTCACATGCTGATGTGCTTTCTTAACCCACTGACTTAACTGCTAGATTGTAATTGCATTTTCTAACAAATTGAGCAGAAAACAAAACCAGCATTCCAGCACCGAAATGAATGGCAAATTTTGGAAGTGTACAAATGCATACAGTGGAATTTCAGTAAGTCTATCCAATTTGGCAATAGATTTTATCTACTCACTGTGGTACAGCAATAACACTATAATCACAACCCACAATGCTGGCTGTGTTTTTTTCTTAATTGTACCATTTGTTCTTTTTCAAGCTGTTCCCACCTCAACAGAAAAAATGCTCCCATGGAAACATCACCATATGTAACTGCTTTGTAATCATGAGTGCACTCATGCTCACTGATTTGCAGCATTGAAACATGCACAAATGTCAAATCTTGACAAATCTTGTTTTTTTTAAAAGCTAGGATAGTACACTTTAGGTTCAGAGTTTTTCTTTGATTGAGTCTGAGTGTTTCCTGTTTGACACTGTACAAATCAAGCCTCACTTTACTGCCCCCTCTGGACCTGCAGAGCTCAGAGGTCTGTCATCAAAAACACGCCCCTCGACCTCCCTGGTGCCTCACACATCAACTTGTTTTGGATCTTGCTTCATTGAGAGCCACAAAGTGCAACCTCTTCATTTCCCCTGAGTCTGACCTTTAACCCCAGAAATGTCCTTCTTTGTCATATTTAAGGATAAGATCACTGCTTGTGCAGGTTCACCAAAGCCAGCGCAGGGTGAGATTATAACAGTAAGTATGATTCCATTTAAATGATTATCAAAATAAATTATAAAATAAATTTCAATTTTTACTACTGTAAGGAGACAGGAAGTACTTAAAATATCTAGAGTTTGTGAAGGGAAAAATTCCTTACTCAAGCAAAAATGTTAATATTTCTAGAAATAAATATTAAATAAATTAATAACATACAATAAAAAGTTTATTTATATATATATATATATATATAAGTGTGTATAAAATAAATAAATACAATATAAATACACATTAATATAAAGTGAGAAATAAAGCCTTCAAAAAATATATGCAAAAGGAACAATTGTCAATGATTTTAGCAAGTATTGAAAAATTAGCACCTCTTTCACCAAGGAATCAAGTAATGTAAAAAAAAAAAAAAAAAAAAAAAGTCTGATTAGCTAAATCTGATTAACAGCATGTTTCAAGCACATACTAATATACAATAACATGTTAATTATTGAAGGGGAAAATGTGTGTTGAATCACATTTATCACATATAATAACATAAAATAAAATATATTGGATATTTAAATATGTATATGCAATTTGTAACCCCTTTTATTCCAGAAAAGTTTAGATTTTAACTTAAACACATGGTATGAAGATTGCATAAATTAGCCAGTCAAGACAAGCAACAAAAGCAATCTAAAGAACAATACCACAGAGCATTGTGGATTATAAGAGCTAAAGCATCTGGCCATGTGAAAAGATGTGATTTAATAGACTGCTGCAAGTTTTATGGCTCACAGTATGTGCAGTGCTGATTGAGTGTGTAGTGTCAGCGACAGGTCATGGTCATCATTGCACATCCTCCACAAACCATAATAAGACCAGTGTAGGATTCTAACTCCTTAAATTCCTCAGCTTATTTTCCAGATGCCAGCTTAAACCGCATTATACAGTACGTACGAATCAAATATTTGCACCACACTTTATGCTCTGTGGCACATAAATATGTATGCTGCTGTTAAATATTCATCAGAGATTCTCTGCGCAGTAGAAAAAAGCAGACAAAACAAAGCAAATGTACAAAGTTTCAACATGGAGAGGCTGCAACTTTAAAAGAAAGAAGTGACTATTTAACTTTACTTAACATAGTTTTTTAACATGACCACTCTCCATAGGCGGTTTGAGAGTGGAGTCACGGATCTTTTGAACAGCAGCTCCTCTCAGTATGCAGTAGCTGTGCTTTTCACAATGAACCAAAGTCCCATTTAGATGCTGCCTGTGTCCTGGAGTGGCACTTAAGTTTAAATGTTTAAATAAAAATCTATTGAGTAGCGCCTCACAACTCCCAGGTCGCCGGTTCGATCCTGAGCTCAGGTTACTGTCTGTGTGGAGTTCTGTACGATCTTCTTATGTCTGTTTCACCACACCTCTTAAAAGAGGTATGCTGATTGGCTAGTCCAAACAGCACAGAATTAGTGTGTGTGTCCTGTGATAAACTGGCATCCCAACTAGAGCATATTCCTGCCTCTCAGTGTTCCCAGGGTTATCTCTGGATCTGCACACATTCCTGACTAGAATAAAGCAGTCACTGGAGATAGGTGAATACATTTATGGATTCTCTTTGGGGTCTTTGGGGTCCAAAATGTAGGTTGAAGAACATCTTTTGAAAACTGGGGAAATGGTTTCCTTCTAATTGTGTTTTGAAAGGTTGCAGTTACTTCACATCCTTCAAAAAGCTCCAGAGCAGTTATTAGCCACATAATCATTTCCCTAACTTTTCAACTTCTGTCACAAGCTCTGAATAGAGCCCTATGGGCATGGCTCTCGAAATAAAGATGCAAGGATTTGATTTATCGATTTCGATGCAGGATTTAACACTGTCATTCTCGCCAAGTTGTTAAACAAGCTCATACATCTTGGCGTCAGTACCACTCTATGCTTTTGGATAAGGTCTCTTCTCACAGACAGACCGCAGTCTGCTGAAGCTCGCCAACTTCGTACACTCTGAGTGTACAACCATGACTGTGCCCTTCCAATGTATAGTTCTATCACCACAATCAAGTTTTCAGATGCCATCTCAATGGTTGGCCTGATCAACAATGATGACAAAATTACGTATTGGCCTACAAGGATGAGGTCCAGCACCTGGTAAAGTGGTGTGCCAATAACAATCTACTCCTCAATACCCACAAAACCAAGGAACTCATTGTTGACTTCCAACATACAAACAAAAATCATGCAAACACATCTATTCACATACATCTAGAGAAGTGGTGGAATTCTTGACTAGATTCAATTCTTGAGAGTTCACATCACTCATGATCTGACCTTTCCACTGCTGTTAGTCACGGAGGCACTGTATGATTTTTTATTCCTGAGGAGACTGAGGAAGGCTGACCTATCTATACAGGTTCTGGTGAACTTATATTACGTATAATTGAGAGCAATCTAACTGCTCAGAACTGCTCAGTCACTGACAAGAAGGCACTACAAGAAGTGCTGAACAATTACAGAAATCTACAATAAACACTGCCAATGGAGTGTGTGAGGCATCATCAAGGACATCTCTTATCCCATGGACTGTTTACCTTCCTCAGTTTGGGGAGGGGATGTGGTAGCTTAATGGTTAAGGTGTTGCACAGAAGGTTGTGAGTTTTAATCCCAAGTCCATCAAGGTGCTGGGCTCAATCGTTCAGTTGTTTAAAATGAGGTAAAAATGTAAGTCACTATGGATAAGGGCATCTGCCAAATCCCAGAAAGGTGAATGTAAATGAGGTGCAAAAGGAGCCTGTATTGTTGTACTAGCCCACTTAGAAATAGCTTCCTGTTCTTGGTTCCATTCCAACCTAAAAGACCCTCAAAACATTCTTCACACACCCTCCTCCATACTTATTCATTCTTTGATTGTCTACCGCTTATCCGATCTATTCTCGGGTCACGGGGAGCCTGTGCCTATCTCAGGCGTCATCGGGCATCAAGGCAGGATACACTCTGGACGTAGTGCCAACCCATTGCAGGGCACACACACACTCTCATTCACTTACACAATCACACACTATGGACAATTTAGAGATGCCAGTCAACCTACAATGCATGTCTTTGGACTGGGGGAGGAAACTGGAGATTCCACACACATGGCAGAGGCGGGAATCTAACCCCCAACCCTGGAGGTGTGAGGCAAACGTGCTAACCACCAAGCCACCATGCCCCCTTTCTCTTCCATAGTCTTCCATAGTCTTCCATACTATGTACATGTCTTTGTACAATGACAATGAAGTTGAATCTGTATCTGACATACTTTATTTAGTTTAAATTGGAAATACATTGATTACTGATGCTTCAGAAATTCCATGCAGGTTGAAGAAATATTTTACTACGTACATTTATCTTAATTTGAAAATATAAATCTAAGGTTTGGGAGGGCATAAGTGAGCGTAATTCCAGGAGCTGATAAGGGTAAAAAAGGATTAATCTGAGGTGTAAATCTGATTAATTCCTTTTTTGTGTGTAAATGCATAATTTGCAAGCAGCTTCTTTTATACAGAAACTTGATAAATGAGGCTCCCAGACTGTACTTGTCAGAAAATACCATCTGAGGGCCTAGACCTGGCAGAGCATACAGATGACACAACTTCAAAGCAGAGACAGCGACTGCAAATAAGCACCATGATTATCATTGCACCATATTTAGCTTTATGGCAAGGCTTGAGAAAAGCTTGCTCTTGCTACAGTAAGTCAATAAGTCTATGCATGTCATGGAACGCTTAGTTGTGGAATAATCTGCACCCTCGAATGTTGAATTATGCATTTGTACTTAGAGCTCAATACACAAGATCAGCATGGAGACACTGATATTTGCATCACAGACTGTAGATCCAAGAGATGGATTTGTCTCTCTGGGCTCAGTGCCAGTTCCCCCCAGACAGTCTACAGTGACAATCTCATCTTTCTGATATGTGAAACAGTATGCTTTTACTCTTTACTATGGCTAGCTTTCCATGGAAACACTTAGGCAATAATGAACAAAACTGTTTACAAACAGATTGGGAGAAATGGCATGGCAGTGAACCAGGGAAGAAAAGTGAAAATCTTTTAAAAGCCTGAGCTATTTAACATTATTATATTATTATTATTATTATTATTATTATTATTATTATTATTATTATTATTATTATTATTATATAATACACATAACTTATTAAGATTGTTATTACTAATGATGTTTTTGTTGTTGTTTCTGTTGTTACTATTATTGGAGTTATTGTTCTTGGTGATGCTATTGTTGTTGGTGGTTGTGTTGTTGTACTTATTATTGTTGCTAATGTGTGGGTTTTGTTGGTTGAATTATTTTTGTTGTTGTTTTATGTCCTATAACCAGTCCAATAAATAAAACCAATAAGTGATGGTCCACTTATCTTTCATCCAGCAAATATATTCCTGTGGAATGATGCTGACTAGCTCATACAAATCCTGCTGCTAGAAAGCACTCAAAACACCACCATGATTACTTTATATCTCAGCTACACTATAGAGTAAAAACCCATTTTAGGGCCACTTATGGTTATAAATGAAAAGTGAAAATGTTTCACGAGCTTTAGATACGGTTGATTGTAATTGGGCCATGAATTTCCAAGTGCCATTAAAACAGCAGTGCAGACACTTATGAGCTACTTTTGACCCACATTACAATTTTACAGCAATAACTGACCCTTGTGTCCTTCAGATAAAGACAATACATTTCAAATAAATTTAAAGTTTAAAATATGTACATGCCCTATGTACAATATGTTAAAGCGACTTTTATGATAAAGCCGAACATCAATAAACTAACCATAAATCACTATGGATGATGATAAAAAGTTACAGTTATAGCTATAAAAGAGTTACACAAGTATGTTTTTAATATGGAGTTTAAATCACCCATTGAGCTGGTGTTCATAATGTTCTCTGAAATACTATTCTAGAGTTTACAGCAATAATAAGAAAAAGATCTTCCACCAGCTGAGCTGTGAGTGATCATATTTAGAGAATATGCAGTTCATTAGCAGCTCTGTCTCCTCTCCAGCCAACATGCAGCTGTTATGCAAATCATCAGCACAGGGATGAATTTCAAAAAGCCTTCAAATTCACCTGTTGGTTCCAGTCTATTACTTCTAGCACTTATGCTTCCAGGAAATATTTTTCATTCCTTCCATTCCCATTTGTCCCTCAAGGGAAAAATATTTCAGCACAAGAAATGTTCCTCAATGTTTTCTTCAGTCCAACTGTGGATTTTACTGTGCTGGGGCTACTTTACTGGATCTGTTGCAGGTTGTTTGCTAGTTGAAGAAATGACATATGATTTCAAATGGCAACAGATGATTGCAGACAAGTGTTTAAGTCATTAACAATCTAGAAAGTCAATACCTAATGCCATTTAAAGCAGTTTGTGGAATCGGTTGTCCTCAGCTCTCCCATCTCTCATCTATTTTTCTCTTTTTTTACCCGCCCTCTCTTTCCTTCGGTCTCTGATTCTTTTCTGATTTTCTCCCCTGTGCTCTTGCAGTGTGGCTGTCCCAAAGTCATCCTAATTGGTGTTTAATGCAGGACTCCCATCAGCAAGGTCACTGGTGCCTCTGTGACTCTGTGTTGTGAGGATGATGCCAAAAATAATGAAAGAACCGATCTGCTCCCATCAGCAACAGGAGAGGCAGAGCGGAGGAACACACACCCCCACACTCCAACATTATTAACAGCACTCGCTCAATTATAGCCTGTGACAATGCAGCACAAGTGCTGGAAGTTTTGCTGGAACAACCACTGTTTTGGACGATGCTGGTAAACAAACAAAGCCCAAAAAAAGAAAAAACAAACCTATATAAAATAGTAAAAGAAAAAAAAATCCTTACTTGTGTCAACTTCTCGTTTTCTCATATGCTTAGCCTTTTCTCCCTGCAGCTTTGTATCCCCCATTACTCTTGCAGTTATTTGTTTATCTGTATTTTCCATTTGGGTAACCATAGAAGACATATAGAATAGTAAAATAAGATAAGATAAACCTTATCTTAGGTTTTAAACTAAAAACCTTAAATCGTTCTGCCTGGATGAAATTGAATCCCAGACCTTAGTGTGCTTGGTGAGGCAGACATCACAGACTCAGCATGTCACATGCACAGCAGAGGAGGATAAATCAATAGTCCTGCCCTATGGTGCATGCAGTAGCACCATGGGCTATACCTTATGGCAACTGAAGCTCAACCAAAGCTTCTTGAAGTAACAAGCATAGAGACCAGTGCAGGCTGGAATAAATGAGTTAACCTAGCCAAGTTCTATCTCTTTTTAAAGAAAAACACAAAAGATAAGGCAAAAACATTTTCCACCCACATTGTTTTATTTACTGTAGTAAATGGCTTTTTACTTTTATGAAAGTCAGAACATCTCAGCACCACTAACGCCTTTACATTAAAGTACACAAAATGCTATAAAGTAGGAGCTGATTTCTGATTTCTGCCCTGTAGATCCTTATAGAATGTAACGTCACACAGCTTATCATTGACAGCCATACTATTCCCCTTAGAGCACCCCAGATAACAAACAGATCCTATGCATACATAAAAGTGCACTAGATAAAGACAGCTATGTGTTGGCTTGTGACACCTATAGTTCTCTATTTACTTCAATGCAAATATCACTTCAGTATTGTTGAAATTTCATGCTGCATGTCTGCAAAAACTGCATCAAATATCTGTTTAATATTACAATCAGCAAGAGACAAGTCATAATAATTTTCCCACTTTTCTGAGCAAATTATAAAAGAAGGATCTATATTCTTCACCTCATGTACCCTTTTACCCTTTAACAGTTTCATTTTACTTGAAAGGATCGATCAGCAATTTCAAAATAACTCAGTAGCAGCCACCGAAGCAGATTTTCTAAAAAACTAAAGATGATCTAGGGGGTAAGTCCTACTGCTCCAATCTGAATAAAACAAAACTGAATTTTAAAAAAGCCTTTTTGTAATAAAATGATCTCAATAGTGTTTATTTCTTAACATTTGAAGCTCACTTTCATACTTACATTTTTGTTTTTATCTTGCATTTACCACATCTATCATCTACTTTCCATCTACCAGATATCTCCACTGGGTCACTATCTACAGTGGTGTGAAAAAGTGTTGGCCCCCTTCCTGATTTCTTATTTTTTTGCATGTTTGTCACACTTTAATGTTTCAGATAATCAAACACATTTAAATATTAGTCAAAGATAACACAAGTAAACACATCATGCAGTTTTTAAATGAAGGTTTTTATTATTAAGGGAAAACAAAATCCAAAACTACATGGCCCTGTGTGAAAAAGTATTTGCCCCCTAAGCCTAATAACTGGTTGGGCCACCCTTAGCAGCAACAACTGCAATCAAGCTAAAGCGAACTTGGGTTCTGCAGCAGGACAATGAGCCAAAACACACCAGCAAGTCCACCTCTGAATGGCTGAAGAAAAACAAAATGAAGACTTTGGAGTGGCCTAGTCAAAGTCCTTTACCTCAATCCGGGTTGAGATGCTGTGGCATGACCTTAAAAAGGTGGTTCATGCTCAAAAACCCTCCATTGTGGCTGAATTACAACAATTCTGCAAAGATGAGTGGGCCAAAATTCCTCCACAGCGCTGTAACAGACTCATTGCAAGTTATCGAAAACGCTTGATTGCAGTTGTTGCTGCTAAGGGTGGCCCAACCAGTTATTAGGCTTAGGGGGCCAACACTTTTTCACACAGGGCCATGTAGTTTTGGATCTTGTTTTCCCTTAATAATAAAAACCTTCATTCAAAAACTGTTTACTTGTGTTATCTTTGACTAATATTTAAATGTGTTTGATTATCGGAAACATTAAAGTGTGACAAACATGCAAAAAAATAAGAAATCAGGAAGGGGGCCACTTTTTCACACCACTGTATATATTTCATGAAATATAATATTATAACTATAAAGCCTGGCTGTATAAACATAAACCTGGGCACGCTTGAAAAGGTTTAGCAAGACTGGCATCACAAATTCAAGCAGAAATCATACCTGTGGGATGCAAGTCTTTGAAGTGATCAAGAGTCATGTCATGAGTCAAGAGTAAAGAAGCATTTATTGTCATTTCAACCATATATCACTGCGCAGTACACATGGAAATAAAATAAGGTTTCCACAGGACCATAATGCTACATAAAACAACATAGTGCTTCATAAAACAACTCAGAGCCAAGGACTTAAAGTAAGTTGTCCTAGCCACATAAAGTGCATTGTGTGCAAACAGTGTGTGTGTGTGAGAGAGAGTTCAGTACAATTTAGGTCTGGGTGTTGAGGAGCCTGCAATCATCAGCAATCATGAGATTGATATAGACATGTCTTAATACTTTCATGGTAGGTGTCATAAGCAATCATGAGCTGTCATAACACTTATGTACCATTTCATATGTCATGTTGCAATAATTTTTGTAATTGTTGTAATGGCTGCCATAATGTTTGATATTTACATCAACATGTTGTATGATAAATGTTATGACACATACTACAGTCATAACACTTCAATAAATATGTATTGCATCATAAAACCTTTTTATGAAAGGGGACTGGAGGGTGTGTTCCAACTATAGGGGGATCACACTCCTCAGCCTCCCAGGTAAAGTCTATTACAGGGTACTGGAGAGGAGAGTCCGACCGTTAGTTGAATGTCGGATTCAGGAGGAACAATGCGGTTTTCATCCTAGTCGTGGAACACTGGACCAGCTCTATACCCTAAACAGGGTGCTTGAGGGTTCGTGGGAGTTTGCCCAACCAGTCCACATGTGTTTTGTGGACTTGGAGAAGGCATTCGACTGTGTTCCTCGTGGTATTCTGTGAAAGGTGCTCTGGGAGTATGGGGTCCATGGCCCTCTGTTAAGGGCTGTTCGGTCTCTGTATGACTGGAGCAGGAGCTTGGTTTGCATATCCGGCTGTAAGTCAGACCAGTTCCCACTGAATGTTGGACCCATGCAGGGCTGTCCTTTGTCACCGGTTCTGTTCATTACTTTTAATGTAAAGGGAGTCTGGAGGGAGTCCGGATTGGGGACCACAGGATTTCATCTCTGTTTTTTTGCAGATGATGTTGTCCTGTTGGCTCCTTCGAGCCAGGACCTACAGCATGCACTGGGGCAGTTTGCAGCCGAGTGTGAAGCGGCTGGGATGAGGATCAGCACCTCCAAATGGTTCTCGACTGGAAAAAGGTAGTTTTCCCCCTCCAGGTTGGAGGGAAGTTACTCTCTCAAGTGGAGGAGTTTAAGTATCTTGGGGTCTTGTTTACGAGTGAGGGAAGGATGAAGCGTGAGATTGTCAGATGGATCGGTGCAGCAGTAGCGGCAGTAATGAGGTCTATGTACCGGTCTGTTGTGGCTGTTGTCTACGTTCCTACTCTCACTTATGGTCATGAGCTTTGAGTCATGACCGAAAGGACAAGATCCTGGATACAAGCAGCCGAAATGAGTTTCCTCTGTAAGGTGGAGGGGTGTTCCCTTAGAGATAGGGTAAGGAGCTCTGTCACCTGGCAGGAGCTCGGAGTAGAGGTGGCTCGGGCATCTGTTTCAGATGCCTCCTGGATGTCTCCCTGGGGAGGTCTTCCGGACAAGACCCACCGGGAAGAGGAGGGTCCATGATGGAGGGACTATGTCTCTCAGCTGACCTGGGAATGCCTCAGAATCCCCCCGGAAGAGCTTGAGAAAGTGTCTAGGGAGAGGGAAGTCTGAGTATCCCTGCTTAGGCTGCTGCCCCCGTGACCCGGCTCCGGATAATCGGATCATAAGTATTATAAGTATTACACTGACCTCTGCCAACTGACATATCCTTTAGCAGATTGACTAACTGTGCATTATTTTGTTATTCATGATAGCAGAATTTCCATAAAATAACCTTTGTTTAACACCAACTTGTTTGTGTGCAGCTTATTTTTACTCAGCAAATGTCACTTCCACAATGCATAACCATACTGTCTAATAATGGCATTTTCAAGGAATTGTGTTATAGCCTCTCCTAGCTTGCATAAATCAACTCAATACATCAAATATGTGAAATACTGGATTTGAATAGGTAAGGCATTGGACTAGACCTCCCAGCACTTGTGCCATTTGTCCTTGGCTTGCATGCATTTGATTCTAGTCCCTGCTTATTCCTGAAGTAATTGCTCTGTGCCACCTCACAGCCATAGTGCAGGTGCAGGGGCATGATAATGAAGTACTGCGCAGTGTGGGTGGTAGTTGAGGACTGGTCCAGAGAGAGCCACTGTAGCCTCAAATACCACACACACAATCATGATTGACTCAGCGCTTTACAGCAGGCTGTCTTTCGCCCGAGGGGTGGGAGTCACTTGTTCAGCACCCTTATAAGTGGCCCCCACACACCCATTACAGGTGTGAGCTATACTCAATTAGAGAGTCTCCCCTCATTAATAAAAGTGAATGACTCTTCAGGGCTTTGAGAAGAATAGCCCAGGTGTTAATGTAGCCATGCAGAGTAAACAGCCCTTTGTAGCTCAGTGGCTCTTATGAATATGGATATATTTGCTAAAAAAAAATCTAATGCTTTAATATAATACAAAGCGCATGAGGCTTATATACATTGTATTTACTAACTTGTACATAAAGGCCATGCAGTGTGATAAATAAAAAAAACAGTCAACCAGGGGTCTAACATCTTTATATTACCTGTATCTGTGTAGAGCTCTAAATATTCAGATTTGTCTGGATTCAGATTTAAACCTGAAATGTCAATGCCGTTAACTCTCTCTGCTCCAGGTTGCTTAATCATGGGTGACCCTGTGTTCTGACACCGACATCCTAACAAGCTGAATTAAAACAAATAAAAGCTTCTTCTTCTTATGAAGCTTACCGCCGGTGAGAAAAGTCAGCACTTGAGCTTGGTCTATAAACTCTGGATCTGACAGTTCTCCAGCTTCAGCTATATCACTTCACTTCATAATCAGCTTCAACTAGAGGACCGTTTAAATCCCAATCTCACTGGCATATCTTGTTTGGACCTGCTCTAATAATTTGGGCTTTTTTACAAAATGTAAACAAAGAATGATGTCATGTGTATTTAATCCATTCTGTAGCACTTGTTATTTCACTAATACAATCATAGATAAAAGGGTTTATTAGATTTTTAGGTTCTTTAACAGTTTCTCATCAGAAACCTTTCCATAATGCAACTTTAAGGAGTTGAAGCAGAACTGTTTTATAAAGCTGAGGTCCTCAGCTATCTAACTATTCAAAGAACCCTTTATCACAATTAGTGATAAAGAAATATCAGTTCTACAAAGTTTAATTGTTTTTCGAGATAGACAAATGAGCAAACCTTGAAAGTTTGCTCAAAGACTGTATATTTACATTTCTTTTGACATTGTTGTACTTTAAATCTGAGTAATGATTCCTCATGGAGATTTTTTTGGGGATATCTTTCTTGTAACCTTGTTTGAAAGGGAACAACCCATTTAGAGCAAGACAAATGAAAGAAACCTTTAGATTGCTATATAGAGCTGGCTGACTGTTTTACTGTATACTGCAGTTCTTCTGGAACTGAAAAGTGTTTTAGCGAAACTGTAGCACTGAATATTGTTTACTCTGCTATCACTATTTAGAGTAATGACATCTGTCAGCAATGTAAATTCCAGCCAAAGTGAACACTCAGTATGGAGCCATCTTGCTAACTTCTTAGTCATTGGGGATTTGTCAGCAGGTGTATTAAGATCTAACAAGACACCAAAGACAGATTAGTGCTGTAAAAAGCAATCTATCTTCACTCAGCCAATCTAAAAGTTTCAGATCTGACAAACCTGAAATCACACTGCTGAGCTGATCAGACTTGTTTTCATTTTTAACTAATAAACAACATGTGCCCAGTTCTTTAGCTCTTATTCTGTTCCTCTCGGGCTCAAGCTGTGATGTGCATCAAAGCTCTGTCATTAGTCTTCTGTGTTTTGTGGTTGTGTTCTGTAGCATGTGCTGCCTAATCAAGCGCTGTGTCAGTGATGTCTATGTGTCCTAAAACCACTTTCTGCTGATCTCTGCTCCCACTCTCTGAAAAGTGGGCTTGTGTAATTGCCTTTCAAGTGCTGGAAATAGTCTGTATGTGTTCTGACAATCACCAACTCGAGCAAGCCCCACTGACTGAGAAAAAGGTTGCTGGAAATTACACACTGCTAATGTTCCCAGTGTTAATGTTAGTTCTTCTTTGATAGCTTTGGTAACCAGGATGCCTGATGCTTAAGGCAATGAACTTTGTACTTGGCTTTGGTATTGTAGAGTTCATCAAAGTGGTAGATCATTCTCAAATCTTGTGACTGTGATCAAACCAGCGTCAGCCAAAAAATAAATAAATAAATACAATAAAAAAAATAAATAAATAAAAAATTTATATATATATATATATATATATATATATATATATATGAATATTTAATGAGGTCCGTGCCTTGGGTTTGTGCATTGTAAGTGAAGGACTGCTCATGCTATCTGCTACACTCTGGATAGTTTTGCTATTTGCAAAATTTGTTTTTGGTTGATTATAGTGGTGCTTTACAAAGGTCAGGGTTAAACAATAAGGAGTAATTGGAGGGGTACTGTGAAGCACTCTCAATTGAACTCCGACCTCTACTGATGACATTGCATTAGTTTAACTGCAGTGAGATGAGTGAGTAGAGCCACTTCTGGGCACTTTTGCTGCCAGAAATGCTGAGACAGTGGCTTGTTAGAACCACTAGGTTGCTCTTTCTCCTGTCTCTGGACCTTTAGTAATTCACACAGTTCAGCAAACAGCACACTGGCTTTCACGTTGTTGGAACCTTTTGACTTAATATTTAAGTGAAATATTCAAACTGGAGGAAAAAAATCAAAAACTAATGTAGGTTATATAGCAGGGAAGTTCATATATTCAGTTTTGTGTTCACACACATACACACCAGGGGTGTAGACAGCCAACTAGAATCTTTCTCCCTAAAATAAAATAATAATCACAGATATTCTTATGAAATTCAGGCTTTGATTTTATCCTACTAGTACATTATTAACAACAGCAATGAGGTGGGCCTGCTTTATGCTCTAACCTTGAATATCCTTTTAAAGAATATCTCAAATTAAACCTGAATGAAAATGCTATGTATTAGATGTATTGCTACTTTACATAGTGACACTTCAATGATATTTCAGAGAATATCATTCCCCTTTTTAGTTATTAAATAACAAAATATTATACATTTTATCAACATACGGTTAGGTTTAATGATCTAACTGTATCATTATTTATGCTATAAACAATGACTGCCTCAAAAACCGGATTTTTGCGGTCTTTAAAGCAAAAAAAAAGAAATGATTGTCAGAACCATGCTGTTATAGTAAATTAAACCTCTTGACCAATCAATTCATCATTCAACAGTTTCAAAGTATAACATGCTTATATTATATCTGTATATATCTTCAAAAAAATGGCAGAAAAACAAATTACAAACAAATAAGCTCCCATGACTGCCACCAAGGGAATATACCTATACATATATATAGTGGTATATTTCACATTACCTCTCATTATGTCTGTTTCTATCACCTTATCTGCTTTGTCATCAGACTGTTTAGCATGTACAACCATAATCCACCCTTTATCAGAACAAGTGGTTTTAGTGAAAGCAGCATGTATTTGTGTTCTAGACACAGCAGGTGGGCATGGGAGTCTGTGCCAGCTCCACTCTGTAAGGCATGTGACCCGTGAATCAGCTGCCCACATGGCAATAAGCTGGAAGCCGAAACACTGTCAATCAAAGGACTCTTCTGGGACTCTTCAGCCTCTACCCCCTTCCATGATTTTCCTCCATGAATGGCTAACTGCTTTGACCCATATCTGTCGCTTCTGGATGCATCCCAACTCCCCTTCTATCAGCCTTATTATGCCTGTGAATTACAGTTGTTTGTAGTGGTGGGAAAGGAGCTGGTGTCTCTGAGTAATGAGCACTGATTGCTAGGTAGAGAAAATCAGAGAGAGAGAGAGAAAGAGAGAGAGAGAGGGAGTTTAAATATGTTGAATATATAGTAACTGAGTAAGTGCAGTGCACGTCACTGATAATAATAGATACAGTAACTATATTTGTCTTGTTCCCAGAGAAACAGGACATTTTGAACAAAAGTCCTTCATCAGCTGTACAAGGAAGAAGCAGAAAACTTACAAGCCTTTTCCAGCCAACATGCAAGTGAACAATTATCATCAAAGAACTGAATTAATCTGTCTTGATTGATCACATATGATAAATTTAGCACACAAAATATTATGTTAGTTCAGTAATTTATGCATAATAAATGTATATTATACATTGTATATACTATATAATAAATCATGTCCTGTATGTTCTATAAACAAAAGAATCCATTTTAAATAAAGACTGTATTTTAAGACTATTTTACATCATCATGCTATATAACATAACCTTCTCAGGATTATATTTCACTTTATTCATTTATTTTAATATCCTGTATATAGCAACACTTATTACATTAGCTATTATAGATTGTTTGAATTATGTAGCACATGTAGCAAACAGGTGAATCTCTGAACCTAGATGACATATGGTTAGATATTATTATTATTATTACTATTATTATTAATTCATTCCTTGTCTGTACCGCTTATCCGATCTATACTCGGGTCACGGGGAGCCTGTACCTATCTCAGGTGTCATTGGGCATCAAGGCAGGATACACCCTGGACGGAGTGCCAACCCATCACAGGGCACACACACACACACACTCTCATTCACTCACGCAGTCGCACAATACGGACAATTTAGAGATGCCAATCAACTTACAATGCATGTCTTTGGACCGGGGAGGAAACCGGAGTACCCAGAGGAAACCCCCGAGGCATGGGGAGAACATGCAAACTCCACACACACACATATGGCGGAGGCGGGAATCAAACCCCCAACCCTGGAGGTGTGAGGCAAACGTGCTAACCACCAAGCCACCGTGCCCCTAGAATTATTATTATTATTATTATTATTATTATTATTATTATTATTATTATTATTATTATTATTATTATTATTATTATTATTATTATTTAGTAGTAGTAGTACTAGTAGTAGTATCAACATTTTTTCTACCCATAATTCTCAACCAACTTAAATTCTAGATCAACCACCTATGAATATATCTGAATTAATCAAAGAATGGATTAATTCAGCATAAATCATTTGAACCCCATGCCAATGCCATTCCCATGCATGCAGTAATGAGATAATAATCTCTTAAACAATTAATAACCTTTCTATCGGCTGACGTGTCCCATCTCCCTCTGCGCTCTTCCAGAGAATGTTATTTTAAGCTGTGAATGTGGGATGAGTGAAGGGTCACAATGAGGGTGTAAATGGGATTTATTAGCCAGGAGAGAGTTGAGGGGGAGAATCAGGCAGGAGTGCAGGGATAGAATGGAGTTTTGGGCACGTGGCACTATTCATGCATTCGCCTCACTTTCAAGGCATCAATCCTTTTTATCTTTTCTGGATTTGTTATCTCCCTGTTTTGGCTTCTGTAATAACCCACTGTCATTGCTACTACAATGATGGATTTGAAAAAGGTCTGCTTCTTTACAGCAACCTTCAAGGGCCTGTGTCATTGCTTCAGTGCTGGTTACATTGAATAACAGTTCATAAAGAAAGGAATTATGACATCTGCAGACACCTTGTTTCCTGGAATGTGTTTGCTTTCAGGTCTCTGAACATCTGCATGAAGAGGAAAAAATAGGGTGCCAAAATTTGATGCCAAAATTGATCCAGAAACCTTCAAATTTAGGAATAATTATTCACACAACAGATTTTCAGAGAAACCTGCCTCCTGCAGTGAAGCCTGTGTCCTCTTGTCTTAGAATAGAGGTTATACCACATGTGTTAGTGTCTCTGTACATGTCTGGATCCTGAGAATTTTTTCAACATACACCTGCAAGCTTTGAGAGGTAACCTGAGCAACCCCAGCTTCAGACAATAAATATACTATGTTTTACTCTCCAAACATTTCCTCACAAAGTGCCCTACCACAGCATGTCCTGGACCTCAAAAGAACCCTCATATAGGCTCCTTTTAAATGATTAATCCAAAGTGTTATTCTTTTCTAAAGCCAGATTATTTGGAAGAGTCATACAATGGCAGTAGATCAAAGAAAGAGTGAGGCTGTTTGAAGGCCTGTGTAAATATTCACAAAGCTCTTCTGGAAATCCAGCAAGGGCAGATGATGAGAAAGCCGGGTGGTTCTGCAAACTCTAGTAGAATGGTAAAGCTCGTAGGTCTGTGCAAACTGAAAATGCAGTTGAGGGTTTTATATATTAGGAGCTAGGCACTAAGAATTAGTCATCCTTTTAAAAACTACTAGATGTGTGACACAATTAGTGATAGTAGTGATAGTAGTAGTAGTAGGAGGAGGAGGAGGAGTAACAGTATCAGGAGTAATGAAAGTAATATTAGTATGAGTTTTAGTGGGGTGGTGGTGGTAGTATGTTACGTAGTTGTAAAAGTAATAGTTGTGATAGTAATGATGGCAGTAATAGTAGTAGTAGAAGTGGTGGTGGTATTGGTGGTGGTGAGGGGGTAGTAATAGTGTTAATAAGACAGTTAATAATTAATTGGTAGTGGTGGTGATAGTTGTCGCAGTTGTTGTTCTTCAGCTGCTCCTGTTGTTCTCCTGCTCCTCATTTTATCTGGGCTTGGGACTGGCACTGAGAGTTATCCCTGTCTAGGTATCGAACCTGGGCGATGGCAATGAGAGCATGGGATTCTGCTGCTGGACCACCAGGAGGCAGAAGCAGTAGTAATACTAATTGTTGTAATAGTAGCAGTAGTAGTAGTAGCAAAAGTAGTGTTAGTAATAGTGGCATTAACTAAAGTAGTGGTGGCGTTAGTAGTACTCAAAGTAGTAGTATTAGAAGAAAGAGGAGTGATAGTTGTAGTATTTGAAAGTTGGACTAATTGTTTTAGTTGTAGTTGTAGCATTAATACTGGTATAGTAACTGCGTGCCTGAATTTGCCACTGTTTATTGTCGAAAGGATCTAATTTTTGTTAGAATATGCATTTTGAAATGATATGATATAAATATTTGAAGTGTGCAATTGCTATAATTTAAACATGCCATAATACATTTATTTATGTAAAATCACAGTTTTCATATGTCAGTTTTCAGATAAAATATTTTATTATGGCATTTTTTAAATTTATTTGTAATAACCATCTAGGAACATGGAATTACAAACAAACAAAACAAAAATAATATGTAATATTTGTGATTCCTAGCATGTTATCGATATATCACAAAATATCAGCCAGTAACTCCAATAAACTGTTAGCTTTACACAATCAGTTGTATAGATCTTTAACATTATTTCTTCCACACTCAATTCCTACCTACCACTTATTTTTCTCATTTTCCTATTATACCAGACAGCAAACATGTTGTCAGTGGCTTGTCCTCCTTTAGGTGCAAGACAGCTGCCAATGTTTTGACACAGGTGGCTGTCTTCTGCTGAGACATGGCTGTGTATAGAAGTGGCTTCAAAGGCTTGTCATGATGTTTGACTTGAGACATTGAGTGAAGCTACAGTCACAACAGCAGGATATGTTGCTATTAACCTCTAAAAAGACACAGTGTGCCAGCTGGCAAGGTTTCACACCACAGATGCATGTTGATCATAATATTATTTGATACTTTTGATGAGCTATGTTGCCAGGATGGATCAGTTTGCATGCTAATGACACAAATTCAGAGCAGCTGATAGCAAAGATAAAAAAGGACGGTACAATTCCCTCCTCTGTTATGTGTGTGTTGATTTTGCATGTTGTCCCAGTGTGTCGGGGTTTTTTTCCAGGTACTCCAGTTTCCTCCCCCAAGCCAAAGACATGTGTTGCAGGCTGATTGGCATCCCTAAATTCTCTTTATTTTGGGAACCGGCGTGTATGTGTGTATAATTTTTGCACTGAGATGGGTTGGCACCTGGTCCAGGTGCCCCAACTATCCTAGGATAGTCTCCAGGTTCCCCACAAACCTGTGTAGGATAAGCAGCACAGTCAATAGAAGGGTGGATGGATGAATGGATGGATGGATGGACGGACGGACGGACGGACGGAGAGATGGACAGATGGACGGACGGACAGATGGATGGACGGACAGATGGATGAATTGATAGACGGTATGAAGGAGCAAGGCAGTCTAGCCCAGATTGTAGATTCCTGCATCCATCAGTGATAGTGCTGGGTAAATACACTAATGTATGGACGAATATTTTTCAATCTACTTCACTGAGAATTGACTCCACCTATATTCTCAATACAATAAAAGTTACACAGTTTGTCCAATCAAAAGGACAGATAACAGAAATATAAGATTAGAGTTTTGCTTGTTTGTTTGTTTGTTCTAAATAAAAGGTTACAGCTTTATGTTTACAATATTTCGTATTTGGTGGAAACCCACAAAAAAATAATGGATATGTAACACTTTATTAATTGCCTATTATTATATATTATACTATTGATGAGACCTTGTGATATAGTTCGTTGTTCAACTTGTCTAACTGTCTTGCTATTGCTAGATATAAGATTTTCCTATTACATATCCTGACCTGACAGCAGTAAATAAAGTGTCTCAGATGTTGTGCTATAAAACGCTCTGTACATGAGGCAACATTTAGGGCATTTTTTATTCTTGCAATGAATCTTTGCATATAAAAGTTTAGTGTACTACCACATGGCACACTTTTCAGAGGCAGAGCCTGCTATTTATTGCTGCTTCTTTCAATTGAGTCACACAATCTGACTCAGTCCTTTCAAGGGCCCCTCACATGTCCACACTGTCTGCTGGAAGGCGCTATGAAGTATGGCTAGTTTCAGATTTCCTCTTTTAATTACTGATGACATGCTGTCATAAAGATCCCCTGCGCTCCATTATTAACCTCCATGTAGTCACGCAGCACCAGCCAGCAAACTAAAGACTCCGGCATATGGGTCTGCAGGCTTCAATAGCCAAGAAATCCCTCCAAAGAGATACACTAATCATCCTTACAATTTCTAGCCGACATTATTTTGCAGCTGAGTGCTCAAAATGCTGACTGGCCAATCAGTCCATCCTGCCAGTAAATTCTGTTTAGAGCTCAGTGGATCTGATCCGGCAGCCGAAGACGTATAGTGTGTTAGAAGCAGTTTTGAGAGCTCTAGTGCACAAACAGATCATATAGAACAGCTCTTTTCATCTCACAGTTTGAAATTTTGCTCCTGAGACACTGTAGAATGTTGTACTTTTCCCAGCCTAGCATCTTTGTGTGTCACAGCAAATAAAGCATCCATGCAGCTCAGCTGTAAATTCCAGACAAAATATTATTCCCTGGTGTTAAGCATAGCCAAACATTCTTTTTTTGTTGTTGGGGTTATTGATTTGGTAAATACAGAGTTGTGTGTATTTCACTGCCGTGAGAAGCTTTTTTCCTTTTTTTTTTCTATTTTCTGGCTAGGTGAGAGACATTGACTTGCATGAAACACGCAGATCATTCCCCTTTTGTTCTTTTAAAGAATTAAGTATTCTGTGTAATAAAAAATGTGAAGAAATTTTTTTAGTGATTACAGAAACCTATTATACACAAAAGATTTAGGGTTATATTTTCTCATTATATTCAATTCCATTTTTTTCAATTCACTTTATTTGAATAGCGCTTTTAACAATGGACACTGTCTCAAAACAGCTTCACAAAAGTATAGAAACATAGAAAAAAATATATTTATAAAGTTTAAAGTATCTATTTATCCCTAACATTTATCTCTAATGAGCAAGCCTGAGGCGGTATTATTTATTAATATATTAAAAATACATAACCATATGCAGATAGTCAAAATATAATTATATGTAAATAAATACTAACTTTTTTTCAATAACACACCAAATGACTAGTTATTTATCACAATACTTACATTTAATGTAACTATTAAAGAAAACTATATCTTTGGCAAGCACATATTTTGTAGTTTTATGGATAATGTGTCAAATAAATCCTCTGTACATCAAACCAAAGCCTATTTTAATCTCAGCACAAAGCAATGCGATTCTGATGCTCTAAAAGGCTCTTTTGTCTTTTTCACTAAGAGCACCTCATTTATATTTAAATGTAAATATAATACATCTACATTATTTTACATTTACTCTTTGGCAGAAGCTTTAATTCAAAGTGATTTAAAAGTGATGGATATACACTCCAAGCATCAGGAGGCATGAGAAGAGCTGAACTGACCAGATGTAAGTGCAACATAGTTCTGTAAAGTATAAAGGAAGTGGCAGCTAAGCAGAAATAGATACCTAACATGTAGGAGCGCTAAATCTTTGGCTACAAAGTCATGCTACAAATAATAGTGATAATGTCTGGATAATAATGACACAGAGAAATATAATGGAGTAATATGAATAATCACAGAGTATATTGCATACGAGATAAAAGAGGATTATACTGTAGATATTATACTGTTCTGATAAATCCATACACACCAGAACCACAGCTACAACAGATGAATTCATGAAGTATTTTGTGACAACTGTGACCAAATGCATAGTTTTCACTGAATACCATACTAAACATATAACACAGCTGATTATATATGCATCAAATAACATGTTTTGCCTAGTAATCATGCAATACTAATGTTCATAAAAGGTCAAGATTATGAGTCTATATTTCCACTCCAAATATCATATGAACTCTTCATGTCAGGTTATTTAATTACATGATATTGGCAACCAGCTGGTACAAAAAGCAAAACCCATTTTTCTTTAAAAGCCCCTAGCCAGCAAATGCTCTAAACATATAGATATGGAGGTAACAACCTGTGAAGTACTGTGGGCTGTGGGCTTACAGCAGGACGAGAAAAAGTAGAGTAGACTTTTAAATCACTTTGATTTTCCATTATTGGAGTCTTATTTTAATCATTTTCAGCTGAAATGTCATAAAGGCATTTTATGGCATTGTCATTGATAGGGCAAGCCAGATACTTGCCATCAGTGCTTCTAATATTGTATGACATGAAATCAGATTGCAAAAGTTGTTTAGTCCACTTGAATTGAATTGACACTAACACACACATAAACAGCACATACACAGAAGTTGTCATCAGGTAACTTTCAGACATTTCTTGTAAGTGAATTTCAGGAGTCAAGAGTCATTTCAACAATTTCCAGCTGGTGCAATACTCAGTAAAATTAAAACAATGTTCCTTCAGGACCATGGTGCTACATGAGACAACTACAAGAGACAACACAGAACTAAGCACACTACACAGTACTACACAAAGTGCATGGGGACAAATGTGTGCAAACAGTGCAAGACAGTACAGTATAATAATAAGGACAGTACAGTACCAACTAATTCATAGTTTTGTAATGAATAAAATGCAGTAGTAAAATTCTGTGGTTGTAAACATATAAGACGGCAGCAAAGAAGGTGTAAATGGTCCACAAATATTTTCTTTTTGTGCTGTAGCAAAAATCTAGTATATATATATATATATATATATATATATATATATATATATATATATATATATATATATATATATATGTATGACCAGCTTCTGTTTATTCGCAAACCTAGGCAAGTGCTGGGAAGAGTTTAACTTTCTTCTAATCTGTGGACATCCATCTGAGACCTGAAGTGTCTACATGGAGCTAGTGGAGTGAGAGTAAGAGCAAAATGTCTGCTTGTTTAGGTTGATTTGATTGACAATTTGCATCATCTGCAGTAGATCAATGGTGAAAGCGGGTAACCCGGCATGCAGAGGGTTGCAATAACCGAGCCATGAGATGATGTGCTGTCTGATCTTCCTGATATTATACTGTGCAAACCTGTGAGATTGAGGAATCACTCACTGTCACATTGTATAAACAGTCAGGATGGTCACAGATTTTAATGGCAGTAGTGACAATGAACCAAGCTCAACAGTTATGATGTGCTGGATCGAGGGATTACATGAGATGACAAGAAGGTAAGAAAACATATTTAAAACGGCATGAGATTTCAAAAGTGTCAGAACACTGGCTTTACTTCCATGCATTCTCTTGATCTATCTTCTTAAATACACACACACCCAAACAGACAATACCTAAAAGCCCATATGGGCCGGCCCTCTAGGGTCATGCATCTGTGCAGCTGCCTCTGTTACTGCTACAGTACATCCACCATGGCGTGAATAATGGACGCACTCAGCAATTAAATACTGAAATGAAGACACAGCAGTGAGAGGAATTTTAAAAAGCTGGGGCACATCCAACTACTGCTCATAATTTGCTTTGCTGGCTGAACCCTGTGCTCGGGATCATTTAGTGCTTTCATTTAAGCTAGCCATGCGTTACCGGGTGGAAAACAACACAAGTAACATTTGAGTACTTTTGGACAAGCTAAGGACAGTGTACCCTTGAATTAATCATGTAGTCAGCATTTCAGAATTTAGACTCCCTCTGAGTAAGAAAAAAGTAAGGTTTGGCATTATTTAATTTTTTTTTTTTTTTTTTTTTTTGTATTTTATTTATTTATTTATTTTTTCTTTGTTTTAGTTTTATTTTTATCTTTTTATTTATGTGTTTTCATAGGAAGAAACTGGACAAACATTATGAATTCTTCTTTTCTTTTCTTTTTTTCTTTTTTAGAGCGCAAGCTGTGAACATGATGGAAATTCCTGCAATTCTTAAGTCCCACTAGATGCAGTAAAATTATGAATAATTAATGACTTTCAAGGGGGCACGGTGGCTTGGTGGTTAGCACATTTGCCTCACACTTTTCCTTCATCAGGCATGAGGTAAATATTGATTATCACTCCTAAATATTTTTTTAATAACAAACATGATAATTCTATCATTAGAATGGATTGCACATAGAAGGTTGAATGGTATTGGGTTTCTCCTCTTGTCCTCTTGTCTGTCTTAGTTTTGTTCTGCTTGAATGGTTTAACAAGCTGAGTATCAGAAGGAGAGATATCAATCAAGCGTGCTAATAAAATTAAGATGCACATCAACACTCCCAGATCAACTAAATAAAAAATAGTTTTAGTGTGAGAAGTGTTTCACTGTATTTCAGTTTTTGCTGGGGATTTAACCGTAATACTGGTTAAAGTGTACTCCATCCAACATGAGCTTTATCTCTCCATATTCATTGGATAGATAGATAGATTGTTCATGCTATAAGCACACCCGACATGCTCTTGCTCTTCCCCCAAGGACCCATGGGAAATAAGTACACATCATTTGCCTCAGGCAGGCTTATGTTCATATATGCTTATGTCACCCAGAGGATCTATAGACAGGTATAGAAGTTCATAGACAATCACCAGTTTTACAAAAGTTATTCATCATCATAGTGCAGCCATGATCATAAAACTGCAGAATTTCACTGACATTATGGTGAGCACTTTACATTAGGGACGACCTATTAGGAGTTTAGTGCCAGTAGCTAAATGCCTTATGTTGCTCATATATCAATTCACTTCTAGTATTAAAATATGACAATTTATTTTTTCTTTTTTAGGAATGCTTTGATTTTGAATTAGTTAAAAGGAATTGGGAATTAAAATTTGAGTGACAACTGAGGAAACCTTCAAGATGAAGCAAAAGTAATGCTCAGTACAGAACTGAGGACTGTATACTGTGATAATAATATTCAACTGTGAATGTACACATACTCACATACACAGAGAAAGAGAAAGAGAGAGACAGAGAGAGAGAGAGAGAGAGAGAGAGAGAGAGAGAGAGTTTACTTGCTTCCATCTAATGAGGAACATAGCTGCAAGGATGCTCCTATTGTTTGAATAACTTTATTACATCTCTCTCTCTCTCTCTCTCTCTCTCTCTCTCTCTCTCTCGAACTTTCTCTAAGGGAATTGGACATATGGGCTTAACCTTAGCATTGTGTGTATGTGTGTGTATGTGTGTGTATACGTATTTGCGTGACAAAGATGTTAAACAGCAAAAGCATATGCTATACAGATTGTTGTATTTTAAGATGCACATTGTGATCTCAAGGGAAAAAAGATCTCAAATGCTGTGCCATATTTTAATGTTTCATGAGCGAGCATCTCATTATTTGAAAAAATAAATGCTTTAAAAATGCAAAGCTGGCTGCTGGCTGCATTTGCAGACCAATGCATTATCATCTAACACGCTGGTACACTGTCATATTCCCAGTGACATTTTCTTTGAAATATCAAATCTTTCAGGGTAAACAATTTCTCTGCCAATTAAATGCTGTGAACTCTGTAAAAGGACTGCGCACAGCTATTTGTACAGCTATTTTCAGCAGTCCTCTCTTTAAAATGAATAAGGCATATGTGAAGATATGTGAAGTGGGTCCTCCGAGAAATAACTTTGAGCATGATGGCACTGACGGCTCCTGGCTCCAGACACAATGATAAAGCCCTGTATATAAAAATGAAAGCCACGCTGTTTATGACAAGTCAGCGAAGGAGCGCTAGCAAAAGTATCAGCTTTATGACAGCTCTAAATGGAGCTGTTATGGCAAAATTTATCGTTCAATCCTTGGCCGCTTTGAGGAGTTACCGAGGTTAGACAATGGGGCGATAAAAGCGTGGCAAAATAATCATCTCAATAAGCCACAGAACATGACCTGTAAAATGATTAGGCAAGAGAATGACAGAAATATTCTGCACGCTCCCAGAGCATCTCAAAATTTACAGCTTTATTAGATTGTCCGCATGGCCATCTCAGCGCGTGGGTGAAGATGATTCAGGGTGAGCGGAGGGTAATGGGAAAACTTGAAATCCATTGGTCATATTTACCCAGGCTTCAAAAGAGCGAAACAGTGTTACAAGTGCTGGGTCTTTCAAATAGATCAGGATTAATCTTGGCAGTTTGATGGGATCATTGAAAACATAATTTCAGGAAGGAGATAGTGGGTGGACCAAAGCAGTACCGCGAAAAATAATAATCAGCAGGGTGATTATTTGGGGGAAAATATTATTTTGGACAATAGGAGTCTGTGTGCGTGTATCTATAAATGTCAGGGTAAACTGCATGCATCGTTGTGCTTTAAATTATATTTGAATGGAAATGAGCTGAAAGTTAAAATTCAAATAAACCACTCACTTTAGTGTTTTCATTTTAAATTAACCTCAAAAACATGCATATATTTATGACATTGGCTGACACCCTTGTCCAGAGCAACTAACATTTATATATCTGAGGATTAAAGGCCTTGCTCAAGGGGCCAGCAGCAGTTTGGTGACCCTGGGATTCAAACTCACAACCTTCGGAGAAACAGGACATGACCTTGACCACTGAGCTACCATTTTCAGTACACCACATGCACCACTAATACTTGTGTAAGTGCTTTTTTAATGGATACATAACATGGCAAGCAATCATGGCTTCCCATAGAGGTTTTAGAGGTTTACCTCTTGGAAGATCTTTCATTGCTGGACTGTTAGAAGAACAAGTGTTGCCATTCCACAGCTCTTAGATCCCCTATGCATCAAGCTTTGTTTACTGTAAGTGTGGAGTTTCACATGTTCTTTTCATGTCCATGTGGGTTTCCTCCAGGTTCTCCAGTTTCTTATCACCTTTAAAAACATGCCTGTAGTTGAATTGCCCCCAGGTGTTGAATGTAATGAGTAATGAGTGTGTGAATATGTGCGTATGTGTGTGTGTGTGTGTGTGTGTGTGTGTGTGTGTGTGTGTGTGTGTGTGTGTGTGTGTGTGTGTGTGTGTGTGTGTGTGTGCATGGTGGGCTGAAATGGACTGATTTCCCATCCAGAGTTTACACAAGGATGTAAGAGATCTGAATGCACTAAGGGACTAAATCGCTACTGCATTGCACTCTTTAGGAACTGACAGTGAGCGCTAAATCCCACTAACACGGCTATAACAGGTAGTCAAACAGCATTGTGAGAAATGTAGGAATTGATTAAAGTAAATATAGACCAAGATGTTGATGTAAGTTCCATCCAAAAACTACTCCTGTGTGTGAATGTGTATGTGTAATCTAAAATAAATCTTTGTCATTACATATCACATGAAAAATTGAAAGATTAATATTGTTCAGGGTGGATTTTCTTTTAACCTGACTATCAAGTGTTCTGACTCTGACATTTAATTGCTTTGTGTCTGTAGAAAATGTCATTTCCAATGCTAAAACAAAGCACTTTCTACAATAGCTATTATTTTCTTAATGACTTTGAGTCATTTGAGAATTTTTTTAGATCTCCGACTTTAAAACCAGAGGCAAATGCAGGCTTTAAGCTATAAAGTCATCCCTAATAACATTGTCCAGCTGTGGTCCATTCTTATATAATACATGGCTCAAAACTGAAATCACTGATAAACACACACATACCTTTACATTGCTTACTGAAGTCTGATCTCTCTCTCTCTCTCTCTCTCTCTCTCTCTCTCTCTTTCTCTCTCTCTCTCTCTCTCTCTCTCTCTCTCTCTCTTTTCTCTCTCTCTCTCTCGTATTCCAACTCACACTGAAATAGAAGCACCTATTAACAGGTATTTCATAAAGCATACACAGGTTACATGCTTATTCTCCATGACTCCTCCTCCTATTCCCCAAACACCATAGAACAGATCTGAATAAATTCACAGATATTAAGGTGATGTTTCTGCAGTTACATTTGGAAGTAAAATATGCACGCTTAGACCCTCACTATTAACTTCACACCCTTTTTTCATAATTACCTCATTATGATGAATTAACACCATGTGCGCTGTGAAGCAAGAGCTTCCCTCCAGTCATATTTTGCCTGATGCTGCTAGCCACCAGGTTGCTGTCCTGGTGGTCCAGGGGTGAATAACGCTTTTATGGTAAAAGCCATCTAGGAATAGGCCTGAAATATTGTCCTTGTCCACCGTTTGATGAGCATGTTTCTGCGGCTTAGTGTCCAGCAGTGATGTCTCTGCGTGTCCTCCTGAGGTTTGATTTCGATCCACATTCAGCTATGTATTACATTGCACTGGGACAGCAAGAAATGTCTTGGGCTGGAGCACTGTCAATGATGTGGTATACAGCTGCTGTGGACAAAGAAATAGGGGAATGTAAATATCAGATTTTTTGTCTCTCAAAGGCATTCAGGCTTGTAATTCACAAGAGGAACCTCAGTAAGTAAATATCAAGATGTTATTCTGCAGAAGCAGTTGTATGAATGAGTCCAATGATAGTGTGAGAAAAAAAAACAATCATCATGAGTAGGTATGTCTGGAGAGTCCTCTTCTGGCTAGTCACACACTCACACTGACACACACGCACACTGGCACTTACACACACACAAATTTCCTTGAGGGGACCAACCAAATGTACCCACAAGGTCAAAACTGTCAGATATTGTTATCCTTAATTATTAAAAAATAACATTTATATTGTTGCATTATTACATGTGATCTTTTTTATCTGTAATTATTCAATATCATTAACTGTATAATGCCACATAATGTGCCATATGGAAGCTCATTGTATTTGGGCTGATGCCGACAAGTGTCTCATCACAGTAGTGTTGGACTTACTGAGTATAAAGGCTGAGAGTTTGTGGACTGTTATAAAACTAGTGATCCTGTGTGCAAGCATATAATGATGGCTATTATTCAGTTTGGTGATTTGATTCTTCAATACTTTCGATTTAGTTGGAGGTTTCCTTTCAGTTGATTAACCATACAGTGAGGGCAGAAGGATGCTAAAATTGTTAAATGCCTCCCCAACATTCATGAGCTCATATTATTACTTTGTCTATCTACAGGACAGTATCATTTATTGGCTATGAAAGTGTACCTTTAAACATATCATATTTCTAATTCACAAGTCATGGTGCTGCAATCCGCTATGATTTTTTGACCGTACCAGTTATAGCCACCAAAGTGGAGAAATCTAATAAAAAAGCAGAGCAATTTTACCATTACCATTTCATTTGATTTAATGTTGTGTTATTTTATTAACAATAATTTATCTACAAATTAGCATTAGTAGCAGCAATTTTAGAAACTTTCAAGCACTTACCAGCTGGGAAAGACTGTCTAGCACTTTGCCCAACCCGGCTTGTGTTTTGGCAGCTAGTCAGACTAAGATGCATTTTTTTTTCAGCAAGGTTGCTAATGCTGTCTCTCTCTCTCTCTCTCTCTCTCTCTCTCTCTCTCTCTCTCTCTCTCTCTCTCTCTCTCTCTCTCTTTGATACCCATTTGATGAGAAAAGATTTGAAATTTCTGGCAAAAACCACAGCGATTAGTTAATTTAATTTAATATTACATTTGCAAATCCTTAAACATTTACCTTTTACATCTGTTTCCATTAATAAACACTTGCACTATTAACTTCTTAAATTATATATGTATTAAAAAAAAACTGCAGTAAAACTAAAGCCCTGAGTCAATAGGGCACACAGCAACCAACTGTTTACTGATCAATTCATGTCCAAAGGGATTCACTTCAGGGTGTTAGCAGCTGGTGTTTTTGTTTGTTGTATTAGTTCGCATGAGACTGCTGTATTTTTTTTGTGTGTGTGTGCATTCACTCTGTGTTATTGTTTGTGTTTATTCCTGCACACAGATTCATTAATTTATTGGGCCTTTAATGAGGACGTGGCTGAGATCATGCATGCATTTGATAGCTACCATTGTCCTGCTCCAAATACAATAGCATCCATATTAAAAGACGCCACCGGCTCAGGGGTATCAATCTGGCATGAATGTTTTAGAGCTTTCTGATGAATAATTAAGAAGCAATAAATCATAACTGGATCATTGTAATGAGTGAAAAAATATGACATGACATATCTGCTGTATTAGAAGAGCCAAATGATGGCTATCTCAGACTATTTTTTTAGAAGCAACAAATACCACATGATTCAATCTTGGCTGCAGTGAACAATATTGTTGCAGCAGCCATAATAGCGATGATAGAAGAGTATTTATCTGGCTTATACAAGCTCAAATAAGCATGCTTGTTGAAACGCTTCTTTTGCTTTTGGCCTGTTTGCCTTCTTTGCCCCAAAACCACAAGTGTCAGTTTGATCCAGTTCATTGACTTTAAAATGCTGCTCATGCGTTACCATCCAAAGCCTAGGGCTCTCAAGGTTACTGTGCACAAGTCAAGTTTATAAATGTATTCATGAGTGGCAAGGTGCAACTCAAAGTGCAAAGTTTGAGAGTTAAACATTATTCACAAAGGCATTCTATTTGTGTTCTTTATTGATTTGAAAAACCTGGACATGTCTATATTATTTTATTAGCAATGACATCAGATCTAAGGTTTTGAATCGAATTATTGCACTAAGCTGTTAATATTAGGAAATATTATTGCTGGGTAAAGTAAACCGGAAACAATTTAATCTTTAATAAATCAAGTCTGGGGGGCATGGTGGCTTAGTGGCTTAGCACGTTTGCCTCACACCTCCAGGGTTGGGGGTTCGAATTCCCGCCTCCGCCATGTGTGTGTGGAGTTTGCATGTTCTCCCCGTGCCTTGGGGGTTTCCTCCGGGTACTCCGGTTTCCTCCCCCGGTCCAAAGACATGCATTGTAGGTTGATTGGCATCTCTAAATTGTCCATAGTGTGTGATTGCGTGAGTGAATGAGAGTGTGTGTGTGCCCTGCGATGGGTTGGCACTCCGTCCAGGGTGTATCCTGCCTTGATGCCCAATGACGCCTGAGATAGGCACAGGCTCTCCGTGACCCGAGAATAGTTCAGATAAGCGGTAGACAATGAATGAATGAATAAATCAAGTCCACATCCAAAACTGAAAATCTAACACTGTATTACACAAACAAATCATGACTACCTTTAGCGGTCCTAACAGCTGAGTCACTGTCTGTCTTTAAATGAAGACTAAAGACCTCACTTCTCACCGAGCACTTGAATTAGCTTAAATTCTCACTTACTTGAGAAAGAAAATCAATCTTAGCTTGTGTGTTTTCTTTTCACGTGTACTAATCTTACCAAAAGGGTTTTGGTGTTGACCTAGTGTCCTAGGATGAAATGTTTTTGTTTTTAAGACTACACAGCACTTCTTTCAGTGCACTTTGCATATGGACGTCTAAATGTGCTAAATGTTAATGCAATAGTTCTGTGCAAATGTCATAGGTACATCCGAAGAAATGTTGTAAAGCTAAGATGCCTTCAAAAATAATGGAACTGTAAATATTTGTACCTAAATATATACTATACATTAGTATATACTAACAGCACTTAGTAGTAATCTAAACAAAGTCAATATTTGGTGTAACAACCCTTTGTGAAAGATGTATCACTAGTCTCAGGTACATTTTATGTAGTTTCATAAGGAAGTTAGGCGCTGTCTTTCTGAACATTTTGAACTTTAACTGTTGCACTTCTTTCTGCTTTTACAAGTAATACCTGAGGGACTTCATTCTTTTTTTTTTTTTTTGTTTCTGTCTGAAAAGTAGCCTGTTGTGTAATATGTTGCTTTCTTAACTGACACACATTTCTGTAATATTTTATTTTCTTTGCTGGAAAGGATTTTTCATGCTAGGAAATCTAAAATGGTTTTGTATTTACCCAATATGTAAAAGTTATAAAATAAACAGCTATAAAAATTTCATATTTATATGTTGTAATATTTACAAAGTGAATAATAAATGCAGAATAAAAACATGTGGCTTTCTGAAACATCAAGGTATTACATTAATCTTGTATTATTATACACAGTGGGATCAAAAAGTCTGACATTACAATGAAAATCTGGTTCCAAAAAAGTATTTTCACTCAGGTAATTGCTGATGTTATCATTTGTAATGAAAACCTTTGTGTTAAATTGAAAAAGAAAGCCAAACAGAAGCATTTTCACTAGTGCTCTCAGACCAAATTGTATCTATTCCTCATGCATTTGTCATAGATCCTGAAGCTAGTAAGTTTAGATCAACAGCTATAACAAAACTACATACAAATAATGGTATGAAGTAGAGGCTGGGCCTGATTTCTTTCTATCCTAAACTGTAGATGCACAGCATCAGAGATAGTTGTATTAAGTGATGATACATTGTGAAGGCTTTTGAGATTTGGTCTCCATTTTTTAAGATGCCACATCCATAACATTGGCAGTGATCAAGTAAGTTTAGCTGAAATACAATCACATGATTAATAAATAAAATTTTCATTGCAGAAATTACACAAAAGGACAAAATATACGTTTTGTGTTTCTTGGTTTGAATGAAGAGGCTAAGCTAGAACAACATGAATTAACTTTCAACTACACTTGCTATCCAGAGGAGACATGACATGAGCCCAGCAGGGAATTTTGCCCTTTAAACACTTGACATGTTCAAATTGTGGAAGGTCTAAATGCAACTGGTTTTCAGCAAGTGTGTGTTGTCCAAGTTTGCCCCATATCATTATACTTACTATGAGACCCTATGTTCTAAGGCTGAACCTTAATATTTTCAATGTTATTTTAAGCTATTAGCAAGTAGTAGATTCTTCTAATCTAACTCTCACATTCAGTATCATGACCAGCCATCCCTCATTATGCATAGCGTTCTCAGTCATATAGAATGCTATGAATAATGTGACATGGCTAAGTGGTTAGAGTGCGTTATCATCCTGCTTGTGCTAATCCTCTAATTAATCAATCTGCCTCAGCCACTGTCAAGCTTAATATGACTCAAAACATTTGATTGGTAAAAACAAAGGAGTCTTGTAAAGAGTTATCTCAAGATTTCAGTAAGATATTGAATTGAGTTGTGTGACAGACAACTTTAAATGTTGTACACAAAACATGAATGAACAAAAAAAAGAAAAGAAAAGAAAAACTAAATTATTTTAGTAAACCCATATGGAATTTGCAGTCACACTGAGGATGCTCAATAGCACTTCCTCAGATGTTCTATGAAAAGCTTCCACGTGATCAGAAATCTTCATTGCTTATGGATTTGATTAACCTTTTCATGCATGTCGCAGTAATGTGGGTGGTGAGGAACACACGGTGGCATTTGTATGGACCATAGAGAGACTCTCCTTTAAATGCCACAGCTAATGAAGCCACCAACTAACAGCAAACAGGGCCACAGATAACCTGCAACTCCGCTGAGAGCAGAGTACTGTGTCTGCTGTGTGTTTCTGCATTCACTTTCTCTAAAGTAACTAGACTGTGACATGGTTTGCAAAGAGAATGTATAATTTTTATCATATATACATGCTGTTGGCCTCAAAACCTTCAAAGGTGATCTTTTCCAATGTTGCTAAAAAAACTTTAGAAGTCCTACAGACGTGATTAGATGCCATGTGTAATTAAGTTACTACTGAGTTTAATACCATGTAGCTGTATCTAAATGCACAGTGCACGTATGTAGACGTGAGAGGCAATGCCATGAGAAGATGATGAACATAGGCAGTGTTTGGGGGAGTGGAAATAAAATCGATTCTTACTGCTGCCCCTGTGCATCTGGGCCAGCCATCGGAATGTCATTTCATATCTGTATGAAATATTGATTTGTGGCAGGCCGCGAGCTCTGCTTCATGGAGTTGTGTGTGGGCGCTCGTCATCAGCCAACTCCGTTACTCCAGCACTCAAAAAGAACTCTCTTGGCTTGGCTCTTGTCAAAAGCATTCAGTTAAATCAAACCAATTTGGACAGGATGCTCCATCACATATTTGAGCATGTAACGATCTGAACACTAGACGCTTCTTAGTTCTAAGAATTGAAGCTGCTTTTGTATGCATGATGAGTTTTGTATGTTTTTTCACAACGCTAAGGGCTAGCTGTGAAATAACGAGCTTCCATTATGCTGTATCAACACATGGTGTTGTTTTAATTCTGACCGGAGGGAAAGGACTGCATCAAATATTTTGATTTCTACTGTTCTATGCCCTAGGCCCAAGTTGTCCCTCTTTATGCTGACTTCTTTAAAAAAGAAATAAAAAATCAGACCCAGAAATCTAAAATACAAAAGCACTAGAGCGTCACTCAGCAGTCTCTCTCACACACACTACCTGTCCACACCTGTCAGAATCATTGATCCAAGGTCCTGCTCTGGAGGCTGAATTGTTTAGCTTGCTGGGGCACTAACTATTAACCTCAGAGCCTGCTGAGAGATATCTGCACTGACTTCTCACACACATCGTACACACTGATCTGAGAACAGACCCTACTCACCTATAGGAGCATGTCTACCATACAACCAGCACTGACAGGCTTTTACACTGCCTGTTCGTTCACCTGTGAACACACCATACTGGAATCTCATGACACATTCAGTTAAGATGAGTACTGATAAAGACAGGAGCAGGTAGATGGTCTTGCAGACACAGCACAGGACACACCACTGGACCGGGAGAGAATCGGTGTAAGGGTAGTGCTTAGGAAAAGTATGCGTGTGTTAATTAAACACCCATATTCATCGTTCATATTATGAATGACACAATAACAAGCATTCAAGTAAGCATCTATTAGGAGTGTTGTATATTTCTAATATATTGCTGCATGATTAGACCTAGTTATAATTAAAACATTAATTGCAGCAATTTTGAAAATTTTACTAATACGATTCCACCCTCATTATTTGACAGCTTATAAAATAGCATTTTGGCATTTAGCAGATGCCCTGATCCAGAGCAACTTACAATTTATCTTATACAACTGAGCAGATGAGGGTTAAGGGCCTTGCTCAGGGGCCCAGCAGTGGCAGTTTAGTGGACATAGGATTCAAACTCACAAGCTTTGTGTCAGTAGCCCCACACCTTAACCACTAAGCTACCACATCCCACATTACCACATATTTGCATGATGAACTAAAAGTATATCTCAGTCCCCTAGATGAGACGTGGCTTTGAGTTACTCTTTTGATCTTCTCTGTAAATAAAACAGTTCTACTTTTAAAGAGGTAATACATTTAATTATGTATATTATTTAGTCATATTTATGTAGTTAATATTTAATATTGTTCTCAAATGGTATTCCATTGTGTGCTTTCAGAGTGAATTTTATGCAGGTGAAATGCAGCTCATTATTTCACTAATTAAGTTTCTTTTTAAAATGAATGCATTTGTTAGTTATTTAATAGATATTAGCATGTATTCAGCATGTATTCATGGTACGTGGTTTGATCATGGTGATTAATTTGCTAAATAATTCCAAGGCCTTTTATATAAAGCATCATTTGTTTTGTTTTTTTGTTATAATTTTCTTGAATAATTTTTTTTTCTAATCGAATCTCTGATTTTCAGAACATTTTACCATTTAAAGTCAAATCACATGGTACAGAGAAAACATATTACATTTTCTTTTAGAAAATTACATTATTTTAGAATGATATAATATTTTCAATTATATTAACAGGTTTGTAGATGCTTATGTGTTTTTTATTTGTATTGATTTATATTTTCTATTTAATAATTTAATTTATTTATTATAGTGTATGAATTATATATATATATATATATATATATATATTTATTTATTTTATCAAAGGTTGTTCTGATTAAGATTTTAGTTTACTGTTTCTGCTGTGCAATAACTCTGCTCTCTACAGATCCATTAGGTTTCCTCCTGGTACTCAGGTTTCCTTCTACCAATAAAAAAGAATGCGAATTGCCAAATCTAAATTGCCCCTAGTAGTAAGTATGTGTCTCATTTCGTCCCACACAGGATGTATTCCTGCTTTGTGCCCAGGACAGGCTCTATATTTGACACAACCCTGACCAGAATAATGCATTACTGAATGTGAATGTCACAGGATCTTGAATCCAAATCATCAGCAGTTCGATGCTGGATCCAAATTTGATTCCACATATGCATCTTTTTTTACATTTTACAACCTTGTTTTCTCACCTTGTTAGAGAAAGAGAGCTATTAAATGTGTGCATGCATGTATTAATGACATAAGCTGATACAGAGAGTGTAAAATAACACTCAAATATTGCCTCACATACTGGAGCAAAAACACAAAATGTGCTTCTCACATTTTTCATCCAGCTGCAGACAGGAGCAGAGGTGAAGAAAATGGATTTCTATAATGAATTGTGTTCTAGTCTCTTTTGTAGATACTGCAAAACAAACAGCAAAAACAATATCAAGAAAGGAAGCAAGACAGAACGAAGGGACGAGTAAAGACACTACAGCATGTTACATAATTTTTCACTGCAATAGTCAGTGGTTATTGTCCATTAATTAATTTTGTCCCAGGTGTCTCATTATTTATGAAAGGTTTGCTTTTGTTTTACCTTCTTTAGCTTGATGTCCTAAAACCAGTTTTCCTTCATCCATCACCTCATGGGCTCATGCCCATATTTAAATGGCCAGGGTTAGTCAAGCAAAGGATTGGGATTAATTTAATTGTCAGTATTTATTTTGTGTGCCTATCGCAAACTTAGACTTCAGACAGAAATATGGATTAAAGCACACTTTAAATCAGTCAGAAGGATATGAACTGTAATTGAAATTCCAATAGCATACTCATTTCTCTTCAGCACACTTAGTTAGTTCTACATTTATTCATTTGAGTGGAAGGTGTTTACCTGCATGCTGCCAATTAAGAAGAGTAAAATTAGCCTGCGTACTGTTATTTTAACAAAGGATCACACTCTCTTTTGTGAGTTTGGGGGTGTGTGTGTGTGTGTGTGTGTGTGTGTGTGTGTGTGTGTGTGTGTGTGTGTGTGTTGTGTCAAAGATTACTCCAACTGTCTATCAAAGTCAGCAGCCCGCTTTCTAAGAAATACTCATGAATTGCCATAGTGATGTGGTGAAGTTTGTGTGTGCGTGTGTGTGTGTGTGTGTGTGTGTGTGTGTGTGTGTGTGTGTGTGTGTGTGTGTGTGTGTGTGTGTAAAAGACAGATTGTAAAAACAGCCAGTTCCCAGGTTGAGATCACCCTAATAGCCTCCTGCACTGATTGCCTACCTGTGCAGCACAGCATCAATTCATTTCATAGCTGTGAGTTCATAGCTTTTCTATGAACACACAACCATAAACACACCCCACACTCACAATTACACACACAAATCCACGCTGAAATTCTTCTCCAAGGCAAGCCGAGGCCTGACCTTGTTGATTTCATTATATGAACATGTCAAAGGCTAAACTTGTCTTTTTAACTCAGTTTGTTCAGTACATATTACTACATGAATTATCTTTATTATATTGGACACAAAAATATTTTGTAATCAGATGGCTGCAAATGATTGGCTGGGAAACACCACACTGAGGTCCTAACCCTGTGTATTCGCAACAATCAATGAAGCAGCAGGGCAGAATTCTCACAAAAGAAAATGAGATCATGGATAGCTCTGTCCGACCATGTTCAAGCACAAATGCACACACACACATACACTCAAGCACCTGTGATCCAGGCGTATGTGAGCTTTTTGCCCCATTAGCTCTGTTGGTAATGAGCCGAAGCAAATCCTGCGGGTGGTTTGTTTCTTCTTGTGTGTGTGTGTGTGTGTGTGTGTGTGTGTGGGGTGCGTGTGGGGCCCGTGGCTATCACAACCTCCTCCTTCTTCTCTATGGCCACCTGCTTGGAGTTGCTTAGAAAACCTTGCACACTTCTTAGAATCTCAAGCCACAGGTATCTGAGTAGTGGCCACTTACTGGAACAACTATTAGTTTTTAAACTCTCTAAGCTATTCTAGCACACACACTACATAGAAAAGTTGTTTTGACCTGCCATAGTACCTGACTATGTACCTCATCCTCTCTCTTGAGTACTGAACAAACTATATGACCTTTTCTAATCTACTAAGGTTCAGATTCTCCACAATGCCTGACTAAAGTCCGTCTCTCGAGTGTGCTAGCAGTCATGTTAGTCAATATGTAGAAGACTAAAGTGAATAAGCTACACAGAAGAACCAAATCTACATTAATAATAATTCAGAAATGTCAATGAACATCCATATTGAGGAATAGAGATGTACGTTGTGTGTGTTCCTTACTGCCCTTCATACCTTGCCAGGCATATATACTGTTCTGCTAATACAGTATACTGATACATGCTCTCTCTCTGTCTCTCTCTCCCTCCCTCGCTCTCTCTCATCCAAACATCCTCTTCCTCCAGAACAGGTGTGTTGCTTATCATTTACTCTCCTGGCTTTTCACCTGTAAAACAGCTTCACTGATGGACATTTACACACTCACTAACTCTTCATGCACAACTGGCTTCAGAATGTGTGTGTACGTGTTCTGTCATCTCCAAGTCAGTGACCTTTACAGAGAGAGAGAGAGAGGAGAGAGAGAGAGAGAGAGAGAGAGAGAGAGAGAGAGAGAGAGAGAGAGAGAGAGAGAGAGAGAGAGAGAGAGAGAGAGAGAGAGAGAGAGAGAGAGAGAGAGAGAGAGAGAGAGAATCAATAGCATACCGGTAAAGGCTAAAAGTAAACAAGACAATGTCTAACATGAACTGCTGCTCATGTGTCTGTCCTCTTTATTCAGTTCCACTGAGGCTTTGTCTGTCAAAGGACAAAAGATTTCTTCTGTAACTAATTCCAAAGGAAGATACACACTTTTAAAAACCTCAATCCAAAACAGATGTTAATTAGATATGAGTAAGAGTAGAGGTTAGAAATGAACATTCATTCTTTGTTAATTGACTTTATAGTCAGTAATGTACTCAATCATAGTGCAGAGACAGAGAGTAGAGTTTCATTTCAATACATTAAACTGATTTGCATTCTCAAGTTTGTTGAGTTTGTTTTAGCAGAACTCCTAAAAGAGAGAGCTCTGACGTTGCAAGTCTCTTAATTTGCTTTGGCCAGACGCTGGCAGCTAAAGGTGTCTGCTGAAGCTTTTAGCAAAACAACATCTCCAACATACACAAGCAGACATTGTCTCACAGACATAAAAAACATGCACACTTACACTTTCATAAGCCTACTTTAAAAACTGCAAATAAGTAATCCCACTCAACTTGACCAAAAAGCCTTCTCTACATTTAATGAAATGCCGACTTCAGCAGGGGGTATAGCATGAATAATGCTTAAAAGCCAAGTTATATCAAAGAAAGATTGGTAGCTTTCATCAAAACAGTGTGGTATTTTTAAGATGACCTTCACTAAACATTGGCTCTAACACCTGCTAGCACCTGCCAATATTTTTATGTCTACACTGAAGAGCAAGATCAGGTGATGGGGTTGCAGCTGGTTTTAGTGGAAGTCAGATGCTAGCTTGAATCAGGGTTTGAGGAAAAAGCCCCCAAACCCACGGTAAAATATGGTGGTGGATCATTGATGTACCTGTTCTGTGGCTTGTGGATTGGGGGCTCTTGTGATAAATGGCATCATGAATTCTGTTAAAGTACCAGGACATTTTAACACAAAACCTGCCTCTGCCAGGAGAATAAAACATTGGCTTTAGATGGAGATAATGATCCCAAATAAATACGATAATGATCCCAAATAAGCATCTAAATCAGAAAAGGACATAAAAATCTCCTGCTGAAATCCTGTGGCAGTTCACAAGAATATAAAGAAGTTTGAAATGTTCTGGATGAAGGAGTTAAAAATCACACATTGTTCCCCTTTTTTTTATGTTCAAATTAGCACTTTCATTCATTCATTCATTCATTGTCTGCCGCTTATCCGAACTGTTCTCGGGTCAAGGGGAGCCTGTGCCTATCTCAGGCGTCATTGGGCATCAAGGCAGGATACACCCTGGTCGGAGTGCCAACCCATCGCAGGGCACACACACACACTCTCATTCACTCACGCAATCACACACTATGGGCAATTTAGAGATGCCAATCAACCTACCACGCATGTCTTTGGATTGGGGGAGGAAACCGGAGCACCCGGAGGAAACCCCCGAGGCACGGGGAGAACATGCAAACTCCACACACATGGCGGAGGTGGGAATCGAACCCCCAACCCTTATATAAATTATATATAATCATTTTTATATATAATTTATATATTTTATATATTAATTAAGTGCTGAATTCTACAGATGACCTTAAAGACTTTTAGAAAAAAAAACTTGTAGATTTTAACTTGAACTAAATCTGTTCTCTAAACTATGTTGCATCAAATTTTTCAAAATTAAAAAAAAGAAAACAGTAATATTAGTTTACATTAACTGTTCTGAATATTGTAAAGCTATCTGTCTAGAAGGACCCCAAGCCATACCTTAAACAATTTATATGCCAACTTACAAAGCTTAGATTTTATTATGATAGACTAATCACATCTAACATCTCATTACCAGCTCAGTTCAGCAGTTCAGCCTACTCCTTTGCCCACAGCCATAATTTAAGATTTGTGATGCTGTATCTCCGGCATGAAAAGGATCAGAACATATAGTTTGAAAGTATTAGATATTGTTGCTGCCTCATTGCTCTGGGGTCCCTGGTTTGATTCTGAGATTGGGTTTCTGCCTGAGTGGAGCCTACCATCTTCTCACATGAGTTTCCTTCAGGTTTCTTTTTTATTTATTCAATATATATTTCTATTTTTCTTATGATTAAGTGATGGTTATAAATGATTTCATTATTTAAGACCATGGTAAGATGATATTTTCCTACTCATGATGTTTTGTCTGTTCTTTGTTCCCTCATGACGTTTTTGCCATTGTTTCTCTATCGTGATGTTTTCACAGTTGTTTTTCTGTTTTTCAGCCTTGAGCATTATCTAAATGGTCTTGAGCATGTCCTTTGCACACACACCTGAAAATGCTAAATTGCCCTTAAGTGTGAAGTTTAGTTAGTGTGCTTCACCATGACCCTGGATAAAGTTATGTACCCTGACCAGAATAAAGTAGTTACAGAAAAAGTTTGAGTCAAAAGATGTTGCTTATTACAGGGTAACTCTGGATGGCCTTTCTGGCGCATCATGTGCATCAGTAAAAGTCCTTGGGGTGATTTTTTTTAAAAAGAATATATATATATATATATATATATATATATATATATATATATATATATATATATATATATATATATATATATATATATATATATATATATATATAAGTTTGTCTGTGTGCACTTCTACCTATATTACCTCCCAACTGAGTTTTTAGACTGATGGTATTCTTAGTCTGCGACCTACTGAACCAGTATTGATGTTTTCAGTGATAGAGACTTCAAAGCACTTTTGTATGTCCCTCTGGAAAAAGGCATCTACCAAATGCTGTAAATGTAAATGCAAATGTTGCTGGTTGCATTTTGGCTAATTTGCATAATCACAAATGGGATGAGCATAAATATGACTTCTTCAGCATTTGCTCCACATTACCATCCCATAATGTCCAGAATTTTCTGTCTTTTTCTGTGAAAGATGGCTGTTCTAATGGTTCAGAAAGAAGAACACGATGTGAGCACAATGTACAGCTGTGAGAGATTAGTGGATTAATTCAATTCAATTTTCTTTGTATAGCATTTGATCACCCAAACTAAAAAAATGCAGAATGTCCACTGTTATTCCATTACAGACCACAACACAATGAATTAGCTAAAGATTGCTGGTGATGTTATCACTGGTGATAAAGGCAAATAGCTTTTACTCATCTTTTGTCAGTGTAATAAAACCAGCCTGTTTTTGATCTCAAAGTACTTCACCAAGCAGAATGAAAAATAAATGTTGACAGTGTTGCAGGCTGTATGTGTGTACTGTATCAGTGACAGTTTGTCATTGTGAGGGTGAGCAGACAGTTGGCAGTGTGTGTGATATGTGTATGTGCTGAACACCCAGACAGTAGTCATAGGTGCCCCTTGCCAACAGGGCCAAATGCTTGTTTTCATAGATCTGTCTCAGAACATCAGCTGCCCAAGGCTCCTCGTCCACACAACTGAAGAGAAAGCAGCCATCTGCTGAATTCAGAGAGGCTCAGTGCGCTGCTGTGCTTGCTGCTGTGGCTCTTTTTCTTCTGCTCTGTTAGAGTATCATCCTTCTGTTGACATTGGGGCTGCCAACAGGATGGACATGTGTTCAAAGTGAAACCATCTGAGACACCTACAACCACCCAAACTTTTAAAATAACTCAGTGTGGGTTGTGGCGCTGTGGTTCAGAAGGTAGATGAAGATGAACATTTAGGTTTTGCATTTCAGCTTGTCCTCATTCAGACAACAGTGTCTCATCTCACTGCACTTAGTACAGTGCTCCCAAGTCCCGGAAAATCATCACACCCTGGGTTTTAATCCTCTTTTGCAAATCTTAAAAGGTTTCACTTTTATTCCAATAAGCAACAACAAATGTGCAAGAATACAGTGGGGGTTTTTTCACTTCTAATTAGTGTTAATTTGCCATATCTATGGACGTCATCGCTCAGTCAGAGGTACAGTGAGGGAAAAAATTATTTGATCCCCTGCTGATTTTGTACGTTTGCTCACTGACAAAGAAATGATCAGTCTATAATTTTAATGGTAGGTTTATTTGAACAGTGAGAGACAGAATAACAACAAAAATATCCAGAAAAACGCATTTCAAAAAAGTTATACATTGATTTGCATTATAATGAGTGAAATAAGTATTTGACCCCTTCGCAAAACATGATGTAGTACTTGGTGGCAAAACCCTTGTTGGCAATCACAGAGGTCAGACATTTCTTGTAGTTGGCCACCAGGTTTGCACACATCTCAGGAGGGATTTTGTCAAACTCCTCTTTGCAGATCCTCTCCAAGTCATTAAGGTTTCGAGGCTGATGTTTGGCAACTGTATAAAAGCCACCTGGGAGCCAGAAATCTTGCTGATTGATTGAAATGCATTTTTCTGGATTTTTTTTGTTGTTATTCTGTCTCTCACTGTTAAAATAAACTTACCATTAAAATTATAGACTGATCATTTCTTTTTCAGTGGGCAAACGTAAAAAAAATCAGCAGTGGATCAAATAACTTTTTCCCTCACTGTATCTTCATGCTTATGTTGCCAAAATGTAAATCTGAGGAATTGCGTAATTACCATGAAGACAAAGCTTCCTGTGCATGTACTTCTCTGCACTTACTCTGACTGCTGGAGAAATGGGTTTCAAGAAGTCTAGTTAGAACAAACCTTCCATGTCACAAATATCCATTTGACACATTAAAAGCTTTGCAAAGGGGAAAAAAGAAATATAGAGAAAATGTGTGTGGGTCAGAGTATTGCTCTCTGTGTGAACATGGTTTAAAGCCTCATTTTCCTCTCACAGGAAAGTGAATGTAGAGAACAGCAGGGCAGTGCACCACAGAGGCCATGCGTCACCTCAAGCTCTTTAACTTCACTTGAGCTACAAAAAAAGCACAAATTGATTTTCAGCAATGAAATGGGCCAAATGAGCCATGCACCCAAAAAAGAAAAGAAAAGAAAAAAACCATAATAATAATAACTATAATAAACAGCCAATAATGTTTATGTCCACACATTGTGTCCGGACACAGAGAAGTGTTCTTTTGTGTTAACAAGAACATAGTGGAGTAAAATAGAACAGAATATTTACTTTGCTTCATTTAGCTAAATGAAGAGTTCTTTGCATACCTATTACTTGATGTTCAGTTAAGCTCTTTCCAGAGGTATTCACAATGCCAGGCTGTCTCTAGTTGATAAAAAAAAAGTTGCTTTCGGCTGCTCCCTGTTCGGGACCAACTGGTCCGCACAACAACTTGGCAAATGTTTTATGCCGGATGCTCTTCCTGACGCAACCCTCCCATTTTTCCGGGCTTGGGACCGTCACTGCATCCAGTGGCTGGGGATTGAATCTGGGCCTTCTGCATGATAGGCGAGAAACCTACCACTGAGCCACCAATGCCCCTTCTCTTGTTGATAAAGCAGCATCAAAAAATTGACAGGTTACAGCTGGAAAGTCAAAAAGTGACAGACTTTTCCCTGAGGACTGAGAAAAAACATGAAGCCTAAGGTGGAAAACCTGTGGGAAAAACAATTCTCACACAATCAATCAACCCAATGATCAGCAATTCAATTCAATTTAATTCCATTTTATTTGTAGACTTTTAACAACATTATTATAATGCAAACTCAAAAGAGAACTCTTCTGGGTCACTCCAAATAGTGCAAAATAGTACTGATTGTTTCAGAAAATGTTCATCACCTAGGATTTTCATGCACACAGCCATCTGTATAGTTGTACAGTATGGTGCAAAAAACGAACAACATCCAGACAGTAGCACTTTTGTAAGAAAAAACGCCTTGTTGGTGGGTTAGAAGAGATTAGAGGAGATGTAGCTGAGCTGACAGGAAGTCAGCCACTCTACCTGCATCTCTATGATTTAATTCATTGTGTTGCTGCCTCATGATTGACTGATTAGATAATTGCAGATAGATAGATAGATAGATAGATAGATAGATAGATAGATAGATAGATAGATAGATAGATAGATAGATAGATAGATAGATAGATAGATAGATAGATAGATAGATAGATAGATAGATAGATAGATTTAAGATTTAAGTTATCATTGAATAGGTGAGACCGGGTATGGTTGTAACATGGGGAGAGTTGTAACACCACCACTTCCACCAATCAGAGATAAGCTAGGAATCATATGATCATATCAGTCTTTACCTGCTTCCTTCCCAATTGCACATGGTAGTTGTCAAGGCTGGAAACATATGCATGCAGATTCTACAGAGGAAAAAACTGATTTTGAGGTTAGAAAGTAGCTATTTTGACCAAGACAATTTTTTGTTTCGTACTTAAACTATTACAGTTATAATCATATGTCTTATATTAGATGAAATTGTGGTTTCTCAGGCTAAATGTGATGCACTTTTCCCCTGTTAATTTCAAGCCACTGAGCTAATACAGCTAGCTAAACAATGGATGACAGGGGTGGGGTGGGTTGTAACACATCTTTAAATAGTGTTACAACCATCCCCTTACATACAACTAACACCACTTTCTTCATTTTAATAGATTTACAGAATGCCTAGGCAGTGGAAGAGAAAGACCAACAGAGGTGTTCCTGCTAATGTTTTAAAAGTAGCATCTGATGAGGTCACAGGGTAGGGCGTGTCAGTCAGATCAGTTGCGAAGGCACATGGGATCTGCCATGTAACACTGAGCAGATACTGAAAATCATTGCAGAAGGTCAGGTGTTCAGTCCTTCGGCTTTATGGCCATTTCCAAAAGCAGGTCCAAGGAAAACAACTAGTGGTACCAGAAGTAAGAGGCAGTCTGAAATACTCACTGATACACCAGTGAAACAATCATTGATGGAAGAAGAGACGAAAACTTTTGTGTTGAGCCATCTGGCAACTCAAAGCCAACGGAAGTGTGGGTAAAATGTGCCCAGTGTAGTCTCTGGGCTCACCAAGCCTGCACTCCAGGGTTACCAGCATTCATTTGTCACCACTGTGACTCTGATTAAGAATAGACACACAATGACATCGTTTTTTGACTTAGACCTACATGTTCTTTGTGCAGGTATATTGACGTAGAGCGTTCATTAAGCATACATGCCGTTAAGGAAGTTTGGGTACTTTGTATAAAAGTTTGAGAATTCTAACTCAAAAATTCAGTGAGTTACAGGTGTTGAAGCAAAAAGTGTTACAACCACACCCGGTCTCCCCTATCCTCTTTTGCAGACTGATGGAACAAATGTTTAAGGCCATTTGAAATATGCAGACATGTTCACAACATTTAGTATAGAAATAAATGCCCTTTACAGAAAATCTATTAAGTTACATCAGAGTTGTACAAATTGGTTTTAGAATTTGAGGCTGGATTATTGTAAAGGAATTAGCATTAGAATGAGTAAGGAACTGTTATAAATAATCCTAAGTGGGTCCTACATTATCCATTAGACTCATTAACTCTTGCTCAGTTCATTTTTGTCATTAACATCAGTGGGTCACATGGATGGCATTCATTCACTTTTTTCAAACTGCCTTGATAAATAAACATACCATCCAGCCCACCCTGTTAGAATTCTCTACTTGTCAAAGTGTTTAGATATCTTGATAGGTTCTTAGTACTCATGAATATCTTTAGAAGCCAGCTCTATCTCAAGCCCTTAACATTCAACAAAGGCCTTAGGGGTCACATTAAATAAATTAGATTTCAGAATTCGGGCCACTGATACTCTCTGTACTGAGAACCTCTGGTGTCACTGTGTTCTCATTTGTCAAAAGGATTATTGCTTTGAATTAAGACAGAAATTTAAAAATTAACCAGAACGAATTTAAATCAAATGAGAAAAATAAGCCAGAAAAATGAAGCCCTCATTATTAATAACTTTCAGGAATATTAAACAATCATTTTATGTCTCTGAGCTATATATATATATATGCATGAGCTATATATTAATTTATTAATTCTCTGTACTGCTTATCCTACACAGGGTCACATGGAGCCTGGAGTCTATTCCAGGGAATTACAAGGCAGGGGGACACCCTGAACAGGATACTATAACACACACACACACACAGACACACACACACACACACACACATTCATACACTATAGACAATTGAGAGATGCCAATCAGCCTACACCATGTCAGAAGCACATGCAATCTTCACACCCACAAAGCTGAGGCAGAAATCAAACTCCCAACCTCAGAGGTACAAGGCAAGCATACTAACCACTATGCTATTGTGCCCCCTGCCATAAGCACCAACATGTCTCTTGATGAAACTTCAAACGATGGCTGTGTGCATCTCACTATCCATACAGCACTGCAATTGGTGATTCTATAAATTACCACTAAACTGTTTATTGAGAAATCCTCTCCCCCTTATTATAACTTCTATTATAACTTATCTCATCTATCATAATTAACTCATCCATTCAAGTCATCATGTAATCACACCACAAGCACACAGCTTTTATTTTATTTTCCCATGCTTTTTTCTTATACTGTATTGAGGATGTCACAGCAGAATTGGATTAGTATTGGTTCTACCATAATGCATTCATCAAGCTCTTATTCTCACCACAGGCAAAAGCTCTGTTTACAAAATCTGTATCATCTTTTAATAATGTCATTATTTTGCCTGTTGTTTTATTGTTTGTTTATAACAATAAGACAAATAGACAGTTGGTCACTATTTAGTACTCCTTCCTGTCACTTTGGCATCAGAGATTACTCGGATTAACTTAATGGTGGCGCTATACTGCAGCATGTTGTATTTTGGGTGATATTTCAGGAACTGTGAGATACCACATTTTTCTTGTTGCTTGGCTCAAATTAAGCAAGAAAAATACTCAAAAACTTATAAAAATTTGTCCACTAAAAACTAGCGTTGGCAGAGATGACAGTCAAACCAAGACTGACCCAACAGATTTTTGATATCCTGAAATGTTTGCCCATGGTTACATTTCCACAATGCTTCTGTTGATTGACACCAAATTTGAAAGATGTGCATGGTACAAAACTTAGATTAATATTTAAAATAACTGTTTCTCTGGAACTGATTGTCTAACTGTGCTAGGAAATTTGTACACTATACCAATCTACTAGTCTGTAATTAAATTGCCATAGCTGCCATCAGTCAATGAAGCTTTCAGCAGGTAGTTGACAGGGTTAGCATTTTGTTATCATCATGAAACTTGAAATGTATGTTCCCTTTATCGTTCTGTGTAACTTGTCAAGAACTGGCCACTGGACAGACACTAATTACAAAGTGTGTTCGACTATATTTCAATTGCTTGTTTAAATTCCACTGTTTCTTACTTTTGTTCTATTGCTTGTTACATGCATTAGTAAGGTCATTATCGGATAATCAGCAGCAAACACTGGCACATTTGCCTTTGGTCAGTGCGAGGGATGTAGAGATCTTTCAATATGCAAGAAGAATCATTTTTAAATACAGCAGGACAACTGTTAATAAACTGATTTGTATTTTTCTTTTTTTATTTGTGCACTTAAGGCATGTGTCGTTACATCTGAGCCTAAACCCTCTGTTATGTGAAAGATTTAATCCTTGAACAGTCTAAAGAAGTCAAAAAGAAATTGAATGATCAAAATTTTGCATTAGCTGATCATTTTAAACACAATTGTTCAACCCATTAAATCCCTAGGATCTATGCTTATGCCCTTATTTATGGGCTACAATCAACAGACATCAGTAAAGCCCTACTGAAAAGTACAAACAAAAGGAAAATTTTACTTGTAAATCAGATAAAGTTGAATGTGTAAGATGTTAAATCTGAACACAACACAACCAGTACAGCTACTGTTAAAGGCTTATTACTCAATAAATAAGTCTACAGTAACAGTTGTGTGAAAGCTCAGATGAAACCCACATTAAAATGGAATATATTGTAGTATATTCTCTATATGCTTCAAAATAAAGATAACATGCTGTGATCTATTTTTTTTATTTCTATATGGGTACAGATACTGTGTTAAAATTTCATGTATATACGGACTCATGCACATAGTCATGTTATTAAATACAAGCATAAAACAGTGTGAAACAACTGGAGCTGGAGCGGGGACAGATGTGGAGTGTGTGAGGGAGAGAGGGAGGCTGTGCAGCTCCTGAAGGGTATCTAATCAAAGTCCAGAGTGGGTGGTAAATTAATAACACCTGCTGGACACTTGGACTTGTCATTAAAAATACAAAACTACAGACATAGGTGTTCAATTCAGCTGATCTGTGAAAACCTGGATTTTATCTCTCATATGGAAATTGTTCTTTGTTCTAACTGGCCTTTTATTAAATATTCATATATATTAGTATATGTTATACATACTCATGTTATAAGTACATGTATTAGGACTTGCCAAGCACTAGATTAGGAACACTACACTAATGCAGGGTAGAGCCTCACTTTGCTCTCAAAACAGCCTCAATTCCTCATGGCATGGATCCACAACGTGTTGGAAACATTCCTTTGAGATTCTGCTCCATGTCGAAATGATTGCATCACACTGTTCATGCAGATTTTTTAGGTGCACTTTCATTTATCTGTCATTCTGCCACATCAAAACCCCGTTCTATTGGATTCAGATCGGGTGAATGGGAAAGAAATGTAGAACTCTGAACTCTGTCATGTTCATGGAACCAGTTTGGGATGGTGTTTGCTTTGTGACATGGTTCATCATCATGCTGGAAATAGCCATTAGAAGATGGTACATTGTGTCCATGTAGGCATGCACATGCTCAGCAACAGTACTCAAATAATTTATGGTGTTCAAGAGATAACTGATTTGTATAAACAGGCTCAAATTATCCAGAGAACACATTCTCCACACCATTACACCACCTCCACCAGCCTGACTGTTGAAAGTTCATTGATTCATGCTGCTAGCATAACCAAATTCTGAACCTACCATCTGTATGCATGGGCAGAAATCAAGATTCATTAGACCAGGCTATGTTTTTCTAGTGATCTAGTTTTGATGAGTTTTTGTGCCCACTTCAGCCCCAGCTTTCTGTTCTTGACTGACAGATTTGGAACTCGACCTGATCCTCTGCTGTCTGCTGGTCTGTATCTGTCTGATTTTATGTACTGCACTGCTGCAACACAACTGATTAGATAACCGCATGAATGAGGAGGTATACAGGTGTTCCTAATAAAATACTCAGCGAGTGTATAATAAAATTGTATAGAATTTAGTTTTCTTTTAGAAACAAGTCACTCATTGTTTATTCAAGATTTAAGCAAGAGTGCAGTTATACTGAGTATCAGTGCAGCTGTGATTCAAGCGTAGGTATGAAACTGTTGTGCAAGTGGCGTAAATATAAATCACAAGCATGCTGATATACAGTAGAACTGCAGAACAGTGAAGACAATATTACTACCATATTAACATCTAGTAACTCACATTTTCGACACAATATGGTCAACTTTTCTGTATATTTTTGCTTTGCAAGTGGAAATAGATAGCTTTAGCAAAGGTAATCCACATACTGGGGGGCACGGTGGCTTGGTGGTTAGCACACGTTTGCCTCACACCTCCAGGGTTGGGGGTTCGATTCCCGCCTCCGTCGTGTGTGTGTGTGTGTGGAGTTTGCATGTTCTCCCCGTGCCTCGGGGGTTTCCTCCCCTGGTCCAAAGATATGCATTGTAGGTTGATTGGCATCTCTAAATTGTCCATAGTGTGCAATTGTGTGAGTGAATGAGCGTGTGTGTACCCTGCGATGGGTTGGCACTCCGTCCAGGGTGTATCCTGCCTTGATGCCCAATGACGCCTGAGGCTCCCCATGACCCAAGAATAGATCAGATAAGTGGTAGACAATGAATGAATGAATGAATAAATGAATAATCCACATACTAGCATGTTTGTTTTTAAGAGGTGGGAGAAAACCCATGCAGACACCAACATGCAGAAACCAAAAACCTCCACACAGACAAGATTAAACTCAGCACCTTAGAGTCTAATACTTGAATTGAATTCTATTCAATAACATTTTCCTTTACATTAATAATTCCAAAAGAAGAATACTTCTACAATTTAACATTTCATTACCTGCACATCCTGAACATTATTCAGACATTTAAGATCCCAAATTGAAAGAAAACCAGTCCTTAAGTTGAGCTGTCAGAGTCAGACATGCTTCAGCAGCAGAGCTGTGACCTATTCCGCACCCTCACACCACTGTAGGCCTGTGAGGCACACGGTCTTCACTGTTAGCATAGCAAAATTGTGACAGCGTGCTGATCCTGAAGGTTACTCCCAAGAGAAAGCCTCCAAGTGCACAGATGAATGGACACTTTCTCAAGGCTGCTAAACGAATGTAAAAATCCATACTTACTGAACCACATTCTTGTCAATAGCATTTGACATTTATTACAGGCTCTGACAACAGAGCGCTCTTTTAGGGGAGAGCATTGTGTTCATCCTAGAGTTTGTATTAATAGAGGCAGGAGGCTTTCTCTGCTTGTGATGACAGTAGATCTTTAATGGCAACAGGTGAGACTATGCTCACAAACAAACAAACAATCTGTCGGCTGAGCCTCACTTCCACAATCTGAGCTCAATAAGATTCTAGCAAATACATAACCACACACTTTGGGACCTTGTCTGACCCAACCTTAACAGATTATTCATTTCATTACTGGGGGGTTATTTATGTTGTCTCAGGCAAAAGATCTCTCCATTGTAGCATTACTTACTGATTTTCACTGCATCAACAACCAAATACACAATGCCTACATATTAATATAACTAACCATCTTCAAAATTAACTTTATTCCATTAAGGATTATTGTAAAACAAATTTATAAACTTGGAACAGTCTCATCACAAAAGAAATGCAACTGTGCTCAAGAATTGCTTGTAGAAATACATCGATCAGGCATAATATAATGAGCAGTGCCAGGTGAAGTGAATAAGACTGATTATCTCCTCATCATGGCACCTGTTAGTGGGTGGGATATATTAGGCAGCAAGTGAACATTTTGTCCTCAAAGTTGATGTGTTAGAAGCAGGAAAAATGGGCAAGCGTAAGGATTTGAGCGAGTTTGACAAGGGACAAATTGTGATGGCTAGATGACTGGATCAGAACATCTCCAAAACTGCAGCTCTTGTGGGGTGTTCCCGGTCTGCAGTGGTCAGTATCTATCAAAAGTGGTCCAAGAAAGGAACAGTGGTGAACCGGCGACAGGGTCATGGGCGGCCAAGGCTCATTGATGCACGTGGGGAATGAAGGCTGGCCCGTGTGATCCGATCCAACAGACAAGCTACTGTTGCGCAAATTGCTGAAGAAGTTAATGCTGGTTCTGATAGAAAGGTGACGCATGACGGGTTAGGACTGTTTTGGCAGCAAAAGGGGGACTAACACTATATTAGGCAGGTGGTAATGTTGTGCCTGGTCAGTGTACATACAGTTAGCACGTAAATGCAGTCATTGATAAACGGTCATGGTAGGTCATGAGGTAGGAATACACACCAGTCTATTACAAGACACACATCTATCTACTGTCATGTTTTCAGTAGTTAGGAGGAAACCCAAACAGACATTGAGAGAACACCACACACAGTAACCCAATATTTAGGACCTCATAAAATCTTTTTTTTGTTGTTACTTTACAGTGTTGAATAGACTAGTGCAATATTATAGAAGTATGGAGTATTATTAAAATACCAATGATATACCATATGAAAATTTTACATAAATATATTCTTGTTTTATAGTTTAACATATTTTACTTATTTTTATTTCACAGAGCTCTGATGCTGATGGAGCAAGCTTTTTCAGGAGCATGCATGAAGTAAATGCTTCTGGTCATGTGACCAATTACACCTCCAACATAAAAGGTCAGATGAAATCAAGATGACCCACAATTTGATTTATAGCCTATTGTACAGTGAACAAAATAGCATCTTTTTTAATTTAGGTCATCTGATTAAGTGGGTTCACGTCCTAACATACATGGGCATGTACATACAGATGGGTGACAAATTAAAGTAAGAAAGAAAGTGTAATTGTAAGATATTTGACAACCACAAGCCACCAGAATGTGCCTTATCATTCTGTTTATTGTAAAAGTCTCTAGAAGTGCACTAAGGGGATCAACACCAATCTTACAAAATATATTCCCCTCAGTGAGTGATTTGATGGAAAGCTCTGACTTACATCAGTACAAAATCTTCTGTAGGCGTGCAGTCAGGATGAGATCTGGCAACTTTGAAAGGCATCACATGTGATCCACATTACTTTCATACTCATTTCAGTCAGAAGAACTTTAATTTGTCAACAGTGAATTTGTCTCTATATTACATAAAAGGAAGAAATAATGTTGATTGAATAAAAATGTTGCCAATAAAACAGAATCACATTGTGTTGATTTACAGCACTTAGCAGACACCCTTATCCAGAGTAACATTCATTCATTCATTGTCTGCCGCTTATCCGAACTATTCTCGGGTCACGGGGAGCCTGTGCCTATCTCAGGCATCATTGGGCATCAAGGCAGGATACACCCTGGACGGAGTGCCAACCCATTGCAGGGCACACACACACTCTCTCTCTCATTCACTCACACAATCACACACTACGGACAATTTAGAGATGCCAATCAACCTACCACGCATGTTTTTGTACTGGTGGAGGAAACCGGAGTACCCGGAGGAAACCCCCGAAGCACGGGGAGAACATGCAAACTCCACACACATGGCGGAGGTGGGAATCGAACCCCCAACCCTGGAGGTGTGAGGCAAACGTGCTAACCACCAAGCCACCGTGCCCCAAGAGAGTAACATCTCACTTAAAATTGAGCAGTTGAGAGTTAAGGGCCTTGCTCAAGGGCCCCAACAGTGGCTGCTTGCTGGTCATGGAATTAGATCTCACAACCTTCAAATCAGTAGTCCAACACCTTAACCACTGAGCTACCACCTCCTGTAAGTGCTGATAACTAAGATACATACATAGTTTCACCTCTGATATGAATGAAACTCCTGAGTTCTGAATTAAACAGATTGCATAGAGCTACAGGTTGCCATTTCTTATTCCCCCTCTTTTGCCAGTATGTCAACATCATCCTCTGTTTGGTGTCTCCACTGCATAGCATTTGTGGATGATTTATTGCACATTAACTATACCTTGTATAATTAGGTACATGCATCAAATACTTAATAAACTGATGTATAAACTCAGAAACAAAATAAAACACAAACCACACACACACACACCACTAGGTACTAGAGTGCATAAAAAGCCAGCAAGTCAAACACACTCACTGCATTCCAATAGTAAACAACATTTTCCACGACACTGTCAATGCAAATTCAACATTGTCCCCAAGTGCCATGTCCTCCACCATACAAGCAGCCACTTATTCTGATCACTGCCTCTGATTACTGGTGTCAATGTGCTTATTAAGAAGTAGCCTCTATTCTCTAAAACAAACAAATTTAATTATCACTGGCCCTTAAGTCATGAGCTGTGGCATTAGCTTTAGTTTCCTTTTGATTATTCACTAATATTACATCATTTATTTTAATCAAGGATTTTAAATTGCCGCCTTCAATTTCCATTTAGAATTTACTATAATGCAATTTTTGAAACCCCCAGCATCTCTGGTCGTGCATCTCAATGACTTTCCCCAACTTGGCTGCCTATGTCTCTAATCTTCATCCCATAGGAGAATTATGATGAGATTATGAGATGTATTTCTAGTCCCTGTCACTGCACACTTAACAAGCATGAAGCTGTAATCCCTGAGCACCTGTCACAATCTGTCATTGCCGTTAACAGTTTGTCCCCGTGTACTGAGTCATGCATGCATTCCTATTAGCAACCTTTTGTTAGGTTTTCACAGGCTTTGTTTATTTCAAACACTCCATTACTTATTCATCAGCTTACTAATTGTTTGGCGAGTTGCGCTGCTGAAAACAGCTCACAGGAAGGGCTTTTTCTGAACACGAGTGATGCGTCCACTCGTTCCTCATTCAAAGGAATGAATAAAGTGGAAGGCGTTTCTGTTCTGTTTTGGCTGGATACTCTTTCATCCTTGGCTTTCCTGTGAAACATATATACTCATAGCATATAGTCATGGAATAGTGTAGTTTTATTTTGTGCTGACATGGGTCACTGAATTTGTGATCAGACTTCATAGAAGGTAGCACAGTGTCGAGTATGATATATTCCATATTTTCCGAATCACTGGAGCTGTGCACCGTATCATCTCTGATGTGTATATCTGCGTCCTCCTGAAGATGGGGGCATTTTTTCCAGTCGCAGCCTCACACAGGCTATCGATAAAATCCACCTGAGCTGAACGCAGATGCAACCATTAATGCAATCTTCATTTCTAAATGTCATGTCAGATATTTCTGAATTACACATAGATTTAGGAATTATAACTTCTCAGACAGATGTATGCGAACTGCACTAAGGTGAAGTAGACGTCCCAAAGGGACATACAGGAAGAACAGAATGTCATTTTCTTACAGCATAACCATCAGACCTTTAGCAGCTTTACATAGTATTCCAGATACACCAATACACCTGTGACTGTTCCCCTTAATCTCACACAAACACACTGCCTCTCTCCAAAACAGAATGAATATTAATCATTTGTGGTAACGAGGCAGGCTGCATAATAAGGGCTGAGGGGGCTCTGCTACACTTTGAGCCTTAATGCAAGCTACAGTCAGCTTGGCCTGATAAGCAGCAGCACATGAGCTGCTGTCATAATGGTGATGCCACAGTGGGTAGACCAGGGCACAGGGGGCAGGTACAGAGCTCAGAGGGAGCGGGCCAAGCTGCTGGCTTCCTAAGAGTTGATGCTAGAGTTTGGCTTCATGCTCCATGCTGGCTTTGCTGAGGGATTCTGCATCCAACAGGCCTGCCAGTACGAGTACAGCACTCAGAAGATCCGCTGATCTGTGAGGCTGATGGCTCCTGAGTGGTCTAACTGGCTAAGTGGGTTGTGTCCTAGAAGGACTTAGTTCTGCTCTCCTTACAATCCCTAGTAGTGCTGATGAACTATAGACTTCCGCCAGCTCACAAAGTCAGACTCCAGCAGACATCGATGTTCCCTCCAAGTGTGTTCAGCGCTTTGAAGTTCTGTGAGTAGCAGTTCAAACAGATGTAGTGACAAGCTTCATGTGTTCTGGAGGATGTAAGAGGCCAGGCATCAGTCTTCCACCTGAAAAGAAAAAAAATGTCTCTCTGTGAATGGTAAGATGTTCTGTTCCACCAGAGTTGGTGCACAGGAACATTAAAAATAGGACAAGCAGAATAGCATGAAGTGTTTAGCCATTTATCCTGAATGCAGATATGTTTTTCAATCACCTGTATGATCTATTCCTGTTTTAAGAACCCTTACAATATCAGAAACCGTGGAGAGTACATAGTAGACCATTCTTAGAATCCTAAAAAGCATGTGCACTATTATAAAATATGACGCATGAAGAAGAAAATAACCTTAAATGTAGTTATTTAAAGCATAAAATGTGTAAGAGGCATAACGACAACATCTGAAACACAGGCCTGCTGCAATTTATTTCATCACCTGTCTCTAGTTCTTGAACAGCCAGTAAAAACAGGCCATTAGAACAAATCTTGGAGAACACTGACACAGAATGTAAGGAATCAGTGTTGTTGCTGATATAGGGAAATCATCAACTATGGGGTGATGTGATGGCATTACTACTTAAAGTTGATTCTATTTTGCTGATTTATTTCCAAACTATTTATTTATATATTTCCAATTTTCTATATAATGTTTGTTATTTATACAGCATCATAGAAGATTTGAAATCTAGCAATCAAGATATGACATCATCCCTCCATTTTAGCAGCCTCAAAAGTAATTGGCCAAACTAACATATTTATAAATATTAAATAATCTTTAGTACTTAGGACACAAATGGTTGAAAAATAATCTGGAAACCATGGACATCACCAAATGTGATGTTTCCTCCCTTGAAATGCTGTGCCAGATCTTTACTACTTTACTGCTTATTTGTGAGTCTTTCTGCCTTTAGTTATGTCTTCAGTAAATGAAAAGCATGCTTAGTTGGGTGTAGATCAGGTGACTGATTTGGCCAATTAAGAACATTTTATTTCATTGACTTAAGAAGCTCTTGTGTTGCTTTTGCTGTACGCTTTGGCGCAGTATTGGCTCAGCAATTTAAACATCAAGAAACGCCAGTGAGCCAGGTCTACAACTAGCCATACATCACTATGCCATAACTCTGCCTCCACCATGTTGGACAGATGATTTGGCATGATCATGAACCCTTCCTTTCCTTCTCCATACTCATCTCCATACCCAGCATTCAGTTTCAAGTTGATCTTGGGCTCATCTGCCAAAAAGCTTTGAGAAAAGGCTTTTTAGAATTTTTCTATCAAAGTAAAATCAGGCTTTTCTGTTCTTGAGTGTTACCAGTGGTTTGTATCTTGTGGCAAATCCTCTGTATTTACATTTGTGAAGGCGTCTCTTGATTGTAGACTTTGGCACTGTTACAACTACCTCAAGAGCATTCTTGATTTAACAAGATATTGTGAAAGGGGTTTTTTTTTCCACCAATGAAAGAACTCATCATCTACTTTTGTTGTCTTTCGTGGCTTTTTTGGTGTTGCTAAGCTCACCAGTGCATTTCTTCTTTTTAAGAATGTAAACTCTAAAAGTGTCTGGAATCTCTCTGATAGGTCTGTTTTGTTTTTTCAGCCTAATGCTAGCGTCATTCCTGCTTCAACACCTCTTTAGACCACAGATTCCCACATGTCCCAAGGAACAGCTACCATACATAGATTTAACACACGGAATCAACTGCAGGTTTATCTCTAATTTTCATGAAATAACAAGGAAGCAGGCCACACCTAGCCATGAAACTGCTTAGTCAATTATCCAATTATTTTGAATCTGTGAAAATTGAGGTACTGTGAAAAAAGTGATGTAAAATCTAAACAGTTAATGCAATATTTTATAGTTATAACCTTGGCAGACAGGGGAGGAGTCTCGCAAAATGGCAGACAAGAGGCAGACAGATTCGGGCAGGTAGACAGGCAGACAGATTCCAGGTATAATAATACAGGCAAGGTCAGAACCAGGTATCAGGCAGAACAGAATCAGGTTAAAATCAGGATCCAAATCTAAATTCAGAAACAATTACAGGGTCTATCAGGTACTCATGACTGGCAGAGATCAGGCAGAAGACAGGTCAGAAAAATACCGAGGTTCAGAAGCTCGTAGGGGTAGGGGTAGGGGTAGGGGTAGGGGTTGGGGTTGGGGTTGGGGTAGGGGTATGGGTTGGGGTTGGGGTTGGGGTTGGGGGTTTGGGGCTGGAAGGTGTTGGCTCTCAGGCACAAAGCACAATCTGGCAGAGAAACAGGTCCAGAGAAGCTGCTTATATGAGAGAGGATGCACAGGTGAAAGTCATCAGGTAATTAGAGCAGCAGAGTGAGCAGACAGGTGAGGGAGGGGGAGAGAGAGCAGGTGAAAACCAGGAACCTGGAGTTGCAGGATCCGGGTGAGGCAACGGAGCAGGGATCATGACATTGACTGAAAGCTGACGGTCTATTGAATACCTGAATAATAAGCCAGGTGCTTAAGAAATCTAAAAAATCTAAAAAATCGATGTGTATCTTTCACGTCACATATACTGTGTGCAGAATGAATGAATGAAGAAATAATTGTACATATAAAGTAAATATTGTGTTATAAAAAATAAAAGTAATGTTATAAAATATAAACTAGCAAATATAGCAATAAGTTAAAATATAGCAGACATGGTACTAAAGAAAGAACCGTTTGGTATATTACATGTTGGACATTGAGCTCAGTCTAAGGTTTTTCTTTCTCTTTTTGTCAGTAAACTGTTCAATCATTTAAAACATAATAAAGAGCCAAACCAGACTACAATTTGAAAATCCTTGGCTTTAATTTCATGGCTTCGTTCAGACCATGGGAAGAAATCACAGTGTTTTAAATACCATTAGATTCTTCCCTCATTGCAACTTGTCTTATTAAAGGAGCAGGTGAACAGCCATCCCCATCAGTGCGTCAGCTGCAACATAACTAACGCATCATCTGTGACTGTAGCAGCAGGGCCTGATGTGTTTATTCCAGCTACAGTGCTTTACAGACACAAAAGGCAATTTTGCGTGCTTCAGGTGGATCATGGTGTCTCAATCACGGTGCGCTGAGGAAACGAGACGCTGCCTCAGACGCAGTCTGCTGAGCCACTGACATATGGCCTGGTGTTGATGGAGGACATTGAGCCCAAGGACAGAAAAAGGTGGGGACAGAAGTGATAGGGGGGAAAGGAGTCTGGGGAAATTGATTTGGAGCTGCAATGTTAGTATTCGTCATTCTTGAGGGAACAACCTTCAGTGGCACATGAGGGAATGGGTTTGAGCTCTCTGTCTGCCTTCAAGGCCTCCAACGCCAAAGTCATCAGAGGCTGCCTCACCCCGACAAGATGGGGGAATAAATGCAAAGACACTTCATGTTGCTATGAGAATAGGCACTATCATGCAGGACAGTGGAGGTTGTATCCTGCCTTCCATGACCATGTACTAGAATACAGAGAAAAGCTTAAATTGACTAATAGGGAAATTGTTTTTTTGTTTTCCAAAAAAAATAAAAAATTTACCAGTTCACCGGTGAGGATAAAAATGTTTTTTTATTTTATTTTTTTTTTTTTTTGTTATATGTTCCCAAGAAAGTCATATAGAAAGTGATATGGAAGAACAGTGACACATACTGTGGTACATACTGTACATAAGCTTAACACACAGATAAGCCATAATATTCAAACCACCTCCATAACTTTTTGTAGGTCCCCCTTGTGTTGACAAAACAGCTCTGAGCCATCAAGGCACAGACACTTCAAGAGCTCTGAAGGTGCGCCGTGGTATCTAGCACCAGATCCTTTAAGTCCTGTAAGTTGTGAGGTGGGCCCTTCATGCTTTTTACTTGTTTGTACAAGAGATCTGAGGAATTTGGAGGCTAAGTCAAAACCTTGAACTCATAGTCATCTTCCTCAAATCATTCCTGAACATTTTTGCAATGTGGCACGCAGCATTCTCCAGCTTTGCAGCCCTTTACGCAGCGGGCTGAGGATGCACCGTGTTTTCTTACACCTTTCTTTCACAGCCGGGATTAACCTATTCAACATTTTGTGTTACAGTACCTCTTCTGCGGGACTGGACGAGAGGAACCAGCCTTCACTCCCCACATGCATCACTGATCCTTGGGTGTTGGTCCAACAGATGTTCTTTCATCGGACCATTTAGGGAAGGTACTGACTATTACATATTAAGAACACCACACCACACAAGACCTGCTGCTTTGTAGAAGTTCTGACCCAGCCATCTATCCATCACAATTTGGCTCTTGTCAAAGTTTCTCAGATTCTTTAATAGCAGCCTATTTTTTCTGCTTCCAACACATCAACTTTGAGAACTGACTGTTCACTTGCTGCTTAATCTATCTCACTGCTTGACAAATGCCATTCACCTGTCAGAGGTTTTAATGTTATCACTGATTTGTCTACATTTTCTTTACTTATATATGCTGTCTTAATATTTAAAGGCATTGTTTTATTAATCAGTCAAGTACATGATTCAGCCAAGACACAATGGCTTTGCTTGATTGTTAGTTGTAGTTTAGCTACTGAGATAAAACAAATAAATGTAACCAACTAAAATGCTTCTCTGAATGCGTGAATATAAATGAGATTAATGTACATGTATGTTATAAGAAGCTTAAATTTGTTCATACTGACTTGATATCGTGTCACATGCGTACCCAAGTGTCATGGTAAACAAAATGAAAATGTCATTTCTTGCTATAGCTTCATAATAATTTAGTTATAAATAAATAAGAAATAGTTCAATTAATTAACACAAACCTGATTAGTGTCAGTCGTGTCAGTACTAGAAGTGCTTCTGGCTCTCCAGGTATTTGGAGCTATTTGCTGCTAGCTATTTGACTCTGTGCAAAACCCTGTTAAATTCTAGGTGTACAACTCCATTATTTCTCCATTTCTGCAGCTGGGTGATGATGAATCAGGAGCAGCATCAAATGTAACGACTGTTTACTTATTGTTTTTTCCTTTCATTGTTAATTAGCACATACTCTGCCCCAGATTGTAATCGAATCTGTCATTGACAGCCTGTCTGTCTGCTTCCATCAGTGTCTGGCTTAAACACATGACAGATGATGGATTCTCTTAACACAACCAATTTGTCAGGTTGCCAGATTTTTATTTCTAGATTTAGAAAAGCAGGACGGCTGAAAGAAAAAGGTCATCAGGGTTAGATTATCTAAAGCCACCAGCACCACCTGCAAAAACAGGTGGATATTGCCTTCAAAGAAAAAGTTAATTTTAGAAATTTCAAAGTACAAGAGCCATTGTTCTGTGTTTACACCACATACAAAAAGCTCAACTTCCTCACTTCTGACTCGACGCAGTTTGCACGTACAGTATTAACGTCCTGACTGAAGTAGCTCTCTGTCGCTATTACCACGTTCGTGTACTTGAGAGATTGTGTATTGGAGTTAACAGCCCTGTGATGAGCCCACAGAATGTGAGTGACAATAACAACACGCCTACACTCACAGTGTTGTAGAGAGGAACTCGCTCTTTATAGATATAAAAAAAAAATACACTTTGTAAGACACAGAATTGTCTTCATGATGAACAAAAAAAAAAATGGCGAGGCTGAGTGATGAAACACAAGCCCTGTCATCTAGACTTATTACTAATACATTATATAGAGAAATGCAAAGTTCTCAGCCATAATATCGCTGTGGACAAGGCAGGGGAGTATGAATGCCTGTATTTAATGTTTTAAAGTATGAAAAAAACATGCAAAGATATTAAATACTTGTCATCTGAAAATCTTCTCTTGTACTTGAGCATATCATCCAGAACTGAAAGCTTTTTGCACATTTGCTGGATTCATGCTGACAAGCCATTGCAGTTGATGGGAAATTACATCATAAAAATAACATCATTACAATCTCCTACAAGACAACTTTCACAGTTTTTTTTTTTTTTTAGTAAGACTTTTAATAGTGTTTACATTCTTCCATATATATCAGAGAACAATGTTCTGCTTCTGTGACATATTTATTGACTCCCTTACGATTCATATCTGATGCACACATGTTGTTTGGTGCATCCTGTATCTAAAGCGTATTTTCATAAGATTTGAACCACACAGATTTACATTTGTGGTCAAACAGTGACTTTAGTATTATATACATACATATATACACCAATCAGGCATAACATTATGAGCAGTGACAGGTGAAGTGAATAACGCTGATTCTCTCCTCATCATGGCACCTGTTAGTGGGTGGGATATATTAGGCAGCAAGTGAACATTTTGTCCTCAAAGTTGATGTGTTAGAAGCAGGAAAAATGGGCAAGCGTAAGGATTTGAGCGAGTTTGACGAGGGCCAAATTGTGATGGCTAGACGACTGGATCAGAACATCTCCAAAACTGCAGCTCTTGGGGGTGTGTTCCCGGTCTGCAGTGGTCAGTATCTATCAAAAGTGCAACAAGGAAGGAACAGTGGTGAACCGGCGACAGGGTCATGGGCGGCCAAGGCTCATTGATGCACTTTCAAGGATCTAATGGAGTCCATGCCTTGACGGGTCAGGGCTGTTTTGGCAGCAAAAGGGAGACCAACACAATATTAAGCAGGTGGTCATAATGTTATGCCTGATGGGTGTATATGTCCATATTCCTGTATTGCATGTAACATTTACAACTCATGATACTTGACAACCAAATTCTGGTGTTTCTAGTTTTATGCAGAATGATGGTCTTTTAGATCATTTTTACACAGAACTCAGTAAGTGTGCCATGTTAAAATGAATTTCCCACTTGAAATGGTTTAGACGAGTGGAATTCAATGTCTGAAATTTGTCTTCTGTGTATTCAAAACTGATTTTTATGTCCCTGGCCAGATATAATCCTGATTCTCAAGGAAAATAAAATAAAACTACAAACAGAATATGATTGGTAGCCATGACAGGAGTATTATATTAAATCTAAGGAGTTTTCAGTGGATTGTGTGCCTATTTTTGTTGTACACACATCATCTGTACTATGACAAAAAATAAAATAACCCAGGACAGCATTTTGTTTGGAAATAGACACACACAATTCATTCTGTTGCCATGTATCAGGCCTCCTGTTGCTCCTTTTCGGAAGCATGATGAGCTGCACTTTTGATCATCTTCTGCATATTAACGTGCCTAATCCTTTGATTATGTGCTGCCATGAATATCAGTCAGCCTAATGACGCAGACCACCAACAATGTGTGCACATTAAATCTCTAATCACTGAACCAGCAGCCTGCTGCAACACAGAGCACACAAACATTTACCTTTTCCAACCCACACACTCCTGTACAAACACTGATGCTAATGTAACACTGGTCTAGTGTAGTGTATGAAAAATACTGGGTAAGAGGAAGGAAAAACAGAGGAAAATCCAGGCATATTGCTGTGTCATACCTTTGTGGTCAAAATAGGAGGGCATTGAATCCTCATCGTGAACCTCTGTTGGCATTTTAAGGTACATTCCTAAACCTTAATATAGCTAATATTTCAAGTTTATTTCATAGCTATATAAACATTAGAAGGATCATCAGACATCAGAGACAACAGCATTCAGGAGTAAAACTTCCCCAGAAAGTATTATGTGATGCAATTCATTTTTGAAAAACAACCAAGCTCTTTATTTGATCTAGACGTTGTTCCTATCCGAGAGATTCCCAAAGATTGGGAATATGAATGCTGACAATGCCATAGACATCTGTAAACCACTTTCTAGAGAAAAATAATTGACCTGCTCTCTGATCAGGACAGAGAGATTTCCTTTCTGTCATCAACCAGACTGATAGTAGCCAGTCACAGGCATCATATTTATATGGCACTATGGCAGGAAAGGTGTTTTGATACTCTCCTAAAAGCATGTTCAGCTGCCCTATGACTCTATATGGGCAAAATTTTAAAAAAGGCCGAGGGGGTCATAAAGGTAGGAAATGTTAGCCTTCATTTGTTAGGTGAGACTTTAACTGCCCAGTGAGTGCAAATTAGCACTGAATAAATTGCAAGAAATTTGGGTAGACAAGAAAAAAACAACACATGAAGCAGTTTCTACACTCTTAGTCCACTCCAAATTTTACTCTTAGGGCAGGCCATATTGAGTCTCGGGTTAGACTATCAGAATTCTCAGGGTAGGCCATTGTGAATCATATGGTGGGCCATTGGGAATTATAGGGTGTGGCACTGGGAATTTTAGGATGTGACATTGGGAAATTATAGGGTTGGCCATTCTTAATCATATGGTGGGACATTGGGAATTATAGGGTGTGGCACTGGGAAGTTATAGGGTTGGCCATTCTTAATCATATGGTGGGCCATTGGGAATTATAGGGTGTGGCATTGGGAATTTTAGGATGTGACATTGGGAAATTATAGGGTTGGCCATTCTTAATCATATGGTGGGCCATTGGGAATTATAGGGTGTGGCACTGGGAAGTTATAGGGTTGGCCATTCTTAATCATATGGTGGGCCATTGGGAATTATAGGGTGTGGCATTGGGAATTTTAGGATGTGACATTGGGAAATTATAGGGTTGGCCATTCTTAATCATATGGTGGGCCATTAGGGAATTATAGGGTGTGACATTGGGAATTATAGCGGGCCATGGGAACAGGGGTGCTGGAAATTATAGGGTTGGCCATTTTAATCTTAGGTGGGACATTGGAGTTCATCAGGGTGTGGCTATCGGAATTCTCAGGGTAGGCCATTCTGAATCATATGGTGGGCCATTGGGAATTATAGGGTGTGGCATTGGGAATTTTAGGATGTGACATTGGGAAATTATAGGGTTGGCCATTCTTAATCATATGGTGGGCATTGGGAATTATAGGGTGTGGCATTGGGAATTTTAGATTGACATTGGGAATTATAGGGTTGGCCATTCTTAATCATATGGTGGGCCATTGGGAATTATAGGGTGTGGCACTGGGAATTTTAGGATGTGACATTGGGAAATTATAGGGTTGGCCATTCTTAATCATATGGTGGGCCATTGGGAATTATAGGGTGTGGCACTGGGAAGTTATAGGGTTGGCCATTCTTAATCATATGGTGGGCCATTGGGAATTATAGGGTGTGGCATTGGGAATTTTAGGATGTGACATTGGGAAATTATAGGGTTGGCCATTCTTAATCATATGGTGGGCCATTAGGGAATTATAGGATGTGACATTGGAATGTATAGGGCAGGGGCCCTTGGGAATTATAGGGTGTGGCACTGGGAAATTATAGGGTTTGGCATTTAAGAGTCTTAGGGTGGGACATTAGGAGTTTCATTGTGGGTCAACAGGAGTCTCAAGTTGGGCTATCGGAATTCTCAGGGTAGGCCACTGAAACTCTCAGAGTAGGCCATCAGTAGTCTTAGGGCTGGCTATTTGGAATCTCAGGATGGGCTATCAGCATTCAGAGGATGGGACATCAGCAGTCTCAGAGTGGGAGTGTCAGAATGTGCATTTTGGAATCTCAGACTAGACTATTGGGAATTTCATGATGAGAAACAAGGATTATTAGAGAAGGGCATCAGAATTCTAACGGTGGGCCACTGGAATGCTCATGGTGGGTCATCAGGAGTCTTGGTTCAGAAATGTTGCTCAGGAAGCATCAGTAGACTAGCTACCACGCTGCATGCAGAATAATTAATGTATAACATGTATAACTGTATAACACTTTTTAGTTAGCAAGCCATTATAACTGTACACAGTTCTAAGGGAACTGAACATATGATTTAATTACTTAACTTCATTGTGTTTTCCACACCAAACCTGCTCGTGTATACACAAGTGTGTCACTAATACACCACTGAGAAAGGAACAAGGGCATGTCAATAACAATGACGGGATACAAAAACATTAATGCTAGCTTGCAATTACATACCATCAACAACTTATAAAGCCTTCTTTATTCCGACGCAGACTGAATAAAATAGCCTTTACTGGAGTTAATAGGCAGCAGGCAAGGTCAGAAATGATTGTAGTGTACACTTGGTGTGTAATTGGAACGAGAAACTCATTGTACTGGGATTAATTACGGTGAGTAATATCTCATGGCACAGGAATGGTTGATCATATATAGCATTTATTTACACATTTCTCTCTATTTACAGAGCTTTGAAAAGTCATTGTTCTGTACAAGAATTTGAATTCAATAACATTTCAGAAAATCTTCAGACACCCTTTTAAAATCGGTTGGTTCTAAAGGCTAAAGTCGTGAAATTCTCCACGTCTGATATTAGGGTTATGCTTTAAACCGCTCACCGAGGCAAGAAAGAACACGGCAGGAAAAAGAAAGCAAATGGACAAATAAGTGGGGGATAAGCGATAGTAAGATAGCATGTATCATATGTTAGTCTTATGTGTGAGGTAACCAGTCAGAGATGGTCAGTTAACAAGGTTCTCATGTCGTCCATGCACAGAGCCCAGTGCAGTAGGAACACTCTGTAAGCATGTGCTGATAATCACTTATACAGTATTGCACAACACTTCAGAATACCGTCTACTCCTGCATGCCCTTTGAGACGAGGCTGCCTCGGTAGGAAGCATTTCTGCAGAGCGTTTGTATTCCCGAAATTAAATCTGTCCAAGTCAATGGGCTTTTCAGTTTGGACTCCATTAATTCTTGGAAAACACGTCTGACCTCTCATTTACATGTAAAATGTTGCACAGCAGGAAGCACTGCGTTTATTTGTCATTTATTTTAAAGCGCAACACTGTGATATGGTTAAAATGCGACATCAGCACAAGCCTACTTACCGTCAGTGAATGTTCAACGTTAAAGAAAAATAAATATCTGAGATGGTGTACACTGTTTCTGATGTTAGGCACAACTTAACAGGCTCATGTAAACAGTATATAAAAGAAAACAAAATCTTTAAAAAAAAAAAAAAAAAAAAAAGAAAGAAAAGCTGATTTAAGCAAGACGTTATACAAAACTGAGGAAAACAGAGTGCATTTTCTCTCTTCACATATATCATTAGATTTAAGAACTGGCAGGGAAAATGAAAAGCCTGACAACATGACTGAATGCAGAATAAAGATCTGAATACTGCCACTACTTACTTTGTGGAGAGCTTTTATGCCCTGAACGCTCACTAATGACAGCATCATGCAACAAGTATGGATCTGAACTCCGACCAGAGGTATGAAATAACCGGCTATTAAGCATGTGAAAGGCTAATTGATTAGAGCAGCTAGAATTGTATAGACAAGCCACTTGTGATAGCAAATGTCTGGTTCTAGCAGAATCACAGAAGCCAAAGTAAGGCAAATCTTATTTATTTGACTAAAAAACAAAAGTGTTCAGGGAATGAACATCATGGCTATTGTTCTGACATGGAGGCAGATGAATGGCCTAGGTACTGCATTCCGTCTGATCAGGCCGAGCCACGCCGACCGGCCCCTGAGGTAGACCTAGGTTTGAATAAAGTGTCCTTTTGTTCTACTTCCAGGGTGTTTTTTTCTTTTTTAAGCCAGTTCTCTGGACGCATAGATAAGCATCTCTATTCTGTCTTCCTGTCTGAATAATGTGTCATTATTGCCTTTAATGCAGCGCACTCCTGACCTGCAGCTGTACGGGAGATTCCTAATGGAGACTGCTCAGTGCAAAAGCGTACTTCCAGCTATTACTCTTGATGTAGCTGAGAAATTTTGTGCCAGACACTCTTCCTCTCAGTCACCCACACACCCTCTCAGCGTCAGTACTTCTATTCTAACCATTGCAGAACACAGGGTTTTGTAATAAACTGGTAACATTTTATCAGCCTACACAAAACATTTGCTGTGAAACCTTTTAGGGGTTGGAGGGTCGGAAATTTAAACGGACAAAAAGATATCGATATTACTTGTTGAGAAAGGCGGAGTTTTTTTTGCTTGATTAAATAGACAGGGGATAGTTGATGCTTGGAGTGTGTGGGTTAGTAAGAATAGAGCTGGAGGTGAAGAAACAAAAAGCTACAGTTTTACATTGAGTCATGTAAACACAGTTCACTTCCAACTGATGAACGGCCTGTTGGGAATACGAGGGCGGACTATGTAGAGTCTCAGGATGGGCCATCAGAAGTCTCAAGGGGGGTCATTAAGATTCTCAGGGTGGGCCACAGGGAGACTCATGGCGGGCCACTGTTAGCCTCAGAGTGGGCCATCGGGGAAACTTGAGTTAGACCATCAGGAGACTCTGGGTGGGCCACAGGGAGACTCATGGGGGGCCACTGGTGTGGGCGGTCAGACTGGGCGATCGGGAGACTCAGGATGAGCCATCGTGAGAATCGAGTTAGACCATCAGGAAAATTGAGGTGGTCCATCAGTTGATTCAGGGAGGACCATCAGGAGTCTCAGTATGGGCCATTTGGGGAATTACAGGGGATCTGGGGGCCCCAGGGAGAGCTGTCGGGAATATTAGCTTGGGCCATTGTAGAGTTTTTTATGATGAACCACCATGAGTCTCATAGTGGACCATGAGAAGCCTCAGGCTGGGCCATCGAGCATCTCGGTTCAGTAGTCATGCCGCTGGAAGCCTCATCTTTTGTAGTGATTGGGTGCGTCTGCAAATGCAAACTTTAGCCTGTAAGCCTCAGCCAGGAGCACGCTCACTTCCTCATTGCCCCAGTGCATGGTGGGTAAATTCTGCAGCAGGATCATCAAGCCCTGGAACACACAAAGAGAAACCAGTGTTAGACAAATCTGTAGGGATTGCCATGAGATGGTTACACAAAACACGCACCTCTCCAACACAGACACAAACCTCGCCACCATTACAGATAGCAGGGTGAAATTGTCAAGAATTGATAACACACACCACGCTAACACAAATACATACCTAGCCAAAACCACAAGGGGGGAAGAAATGGCAGGAGCTGCTTACACACCCACACAAACACACACCAACACACACACACAGACAGACATGCACATCGCCAACATCGCAGTGAGAAGGAGCAGGTTGCCAAAAATGTCTTACACACACAGAAGTAAACACAAACACACCAATACAAAAACACATACCTCGCCAAAATCACTCCGGTTCTCAGGAAATCTCTCTCTCTCTCTCTCTCTCACACACACACACACACACACACACACACACACACACAGAAAGCTACACCACCACAAACACACACCCCACAAACCCCGCACTGCAGGTAGATACAGTTGACATGAACTGACTAAACACATGCATACATTCACATTTCACTGTCAAGTAGACAGCAGGAACTGATTTTAAACACACACACACACAAAAACACACGCACACAAAAACACACGCACACACACACTCACACACACACTCACACACACCTTCAGACTATGGAAGATAGTGCTGGCAGGAGCTTGTTATACACACACTTTCCTCACCAACATAGGCACATACATTGGCAACATCACAACCAGGTCCTAGTTAACCAAATGTGCAAGCGCGCACACACAGGCACGCAGGCACGCACGCATGCACGCGCACACACACACACACACACAGACACATACACACACACAGACACACACACACACACACACACACACACACACACACACACACACACACACACACACACACACACTCTGTATGTGTTGCCAGGAGCTGGTTGCACAGAGACACTCACATTGCCAACATTTTACCGAGCAGGAAGTGTTGCCAGGGGCAACCTCATGCCTGCTGGGAGGGGGAAGGTGCCGCGCATCACAGCTGTTTATTTTTTATTCTGCAGGGGTCACACTGAGCTATATCATAGTGCATACCGCACACGCTAAATTATTTTAACTTTCAATCAGCACGTCTTTGCCTTCTCAATCTTGCCAAGGCACTGAAGTGTGAGGTGTAAGCTGTTTCGATGTGTGTGCCTCTGTGGTCATGTGGTCAGGACCTGGAGAGCAACAGCCCATTTCTCTTGGCTACAGAAAGCCGAGTGTAATTCAGTGACAGTGCGCCGGCCCGGCTCCAGGCCCTGAAAGCCCACAGTCAATGAGTACATTAGAGGAGCTTAGAGTGGAGGCACAGCCTCAATCTCCCAGCCTAATTCACCTAGCCGGCCTGCCATGATGGAAGGGAATGACTCTGCTTAACTGCTTAACAGACAGAGGGAGAGAGAAAGAGACAGAGAGAGAGAGAGAGACAGACAGAGAAAGAGGAGAAAAATGAGAGAATGATATATAGTTTTATTCTATAGACATAGGATTGTAGAGCAGCACACTCAGTCCAATGCAATAAGCATGTATCACAGATATTAAAATATTCCTGAAAAATCCCCAAATAATTTGGATTAAGATCATTTTCAAACAATATTAGTCTGAAATTATAGGTGTCTTCTGGTACAAACGTGCAAGTATCTACACATCCACTTTATTATAACACATTCATTCTAATCAGCCAATCATGTGGCAGCAGCACAATGCAAAAAAATCCTGCAGATACAGGCCAGCAGCTTCAGGTAATGTGCATAACGAACATCACAAAGAAGAAAAAGCGTGATTTCTGTGATTTTAAATTTGGCACTGCTGTGGCACTAATGTTGGTACAATATAGGTGGATTTATTGTTGCCTTTTTGATTAGAGAGATGACAGAAAAATGGCCAGATTGGTTCGAGCTGCTAGGAAGGATAATCAGTCTTTACAACTGTGGTGAGCAGAAAAGTATCTCAGCATGCACAACATATCAGACCCTGACGTGGATGAGCTACAACAGCAGAAGACCATATCAGGTTTCACTCCCGTCAGCCAAGAACAAGAATCTGAGGCTATCAACCAAACTGGATAGTTGAAGATTACTGCCCAGTTTGGGAGAGTTTGTGCCCATGATAGCCTCAGATTCTTGTTCTTGGCTGACAGAAGTGGAAACTGATGTGGTCTTCTGCTGTTGTAGCTCAAGCATGTTATGAGCAGGTGTACAGGTGATCCTATTAAAGCTGATGGTGAGTGTACATCGTGAATCTGAAATTTCTTCCGATTCAACGTATAGGCAGGCTAGACCGGGAACAACAGTGGCACTGTAGACACCACACAGCTTCCAAACAAAACAGAGTAACTCCCATAGTCTCTGCTGGATATCAGTAACTACTGACCTGCAATATCACTTTGTTTATTTCTCAAGAACAGACATTTTAGCTGTTTATCACTGACTCAGATGAGCTGTCCTGTCTCTCGGTTCTCACGTTTATGGCAGACAGGCAAGAATACAGCCATGTTCTCAATGCACACCACATCGCTCTAATCTGTATTCAGGCAGGTGGCTGAGCTCCATCATTTTTATCAGCATTTGCACTCAAAAACATCAGGCTGCGTGGAGAAAACAATGAGATTCAAATAAAAAAAAGAAAAAACAAAGTGAGAACATTATTAATGTTTGTTTTACAGCAGTGTTCATTAGAGTATCTCAGCAGCCTTCGGTGCATTCAGCAGCTTCTACACAAATGCATGCGTTAACAGATATGTTATAAAAAACCCACAACTCTCAACTATTTCGCTATATGCTATATTAGTTAATCCAAAAAAATTCTGAATTTTTACTGTATGCACACACATACACACACACACACACAGAGGAAAATGTATAATTATACTATTACATTATTATTACACATTTATACCATTATTATAAATCACTGCAGAAAAAATGTAATTTAATTAAACTTAAATTGTGCAATTATCAGAATTAATGTTTCAGAGATGTACTGACACTGAAAATAATGATATTAGCAAGTAAAAATATCTTTAGAATGGGCAAATATATCTAATTTTTCCTAATAATGAGACTTATTATAATTCAAAGATTATTCAGCCTGTTTTAAATGGGGGTTTTTTTCTCTTTGTTTACAGGCAGATATTTTCGATTAAAATTATCTGACATGGCAAGACTATATAAAGCTGGAAATTAGCAGAATACAGGTTTCATACGTTTGATTTGATACAGTGGGGCAAAAAAGTATTTAGTCAGCCACCAATTGTGCAAGTTCTCCCACTTAAAAAGATGAGAGAGGCCTGTAATTTTCATCATAGGTACACTTCAACTATGAGAGACAGAATGAGAAAAAAAAATCCAGAAAATCACATTGTCTGATTTTTAAAGAATTTATTTGCAAATTATGGTGGAAAATAAGTATTTGGTCACCTACAAAAAAGCAAGATTTCTGGATCTCACAGACCTGTAACTTCTTCTTTAAGAGGCTCCTCTGTCCTCCACTCGTTACCTGTATTAATGGCACCTGTTTGAACTCGTTATCAGTATAAAAGACACCTGTCCACAACCTCAAACAGTCAGACTCCAAACTCCACTATGGCCAAGACCAAAGAGCTGTCAAAGGACACCAGAAACAAAATTGTAGACCTGCACCAGGCTGGGAACACTGAATCTGCAATAGGTAAGCAGCTTGGTGTAACTTTTTGGTAAAAACTCAACTTGTCGTGTTTGGAGGAGAAAGAATGCTGAGTTGCATCCAAAGAACACCATACCTACTGTGAAGCATGGGGGTGGAAACATCATGCTTTGGGGCTGTTTTTCTGCAAAGGGACCAGGACGACTGATCCGTGTAAAGGAAAGAATGAATGGGGCCATGTATCGTGAGATTTTGAGTAAAAACCTCCTTCCACCAGCAAGGGCATTGAAGATGAAACGTGGCTGGGTCTTTCAGCATGACAATGATCCCAAACACACCGCCCGGGCAACGAAGGAGTGGCTTTGTAAGAAGCATTTCAAGGTCCTGGAGTGGCCTAGCCAGTCTCCAGATCTCAACCCCATAGAAAATCTTTGGAGGGAGTTGAAAATCCGTGTTGCCCAGCGACAGCCCCAAAACATCACTGCTCTAGAGGAGATCTGCATGGAGGAATGGGCCAAACTACCAGCAACAGTGTGTAAAAACCTTGTGGCGACTTACAGAAAACGTTTGACCTCTGTCATTGCCAACAAAGGGTATATAACAAAGTATTGAGATGAACTTTTGTTATTGACCAAATACTTATTTTCCACCATAACTTGCAAATAAATTCTTTAAAAATCAGACAATGTGATTTTCTGGATTTTTTTTCTCATTCTGTCTCTCATAGTTGAAGTGTACCTATGATGAAAATTACAGGCCTCTCTCATCTTTTTAAGTGGGAGAACTTGCACAATTGGTGGCTGACTAAATACTTTTTTGCCCCACTGTATGTATTCGTATAATAGAAATTACTAGATAAATTGGACTATATACAATATCCTACCGAAATTCTCTCATGTTATTAGTTACAGTGTAAAAAATAAAAAATAAAAAGTTGAATTTAATATGAGAGGGAATAGCCACAAGCATAAAGTGCATCTTCCTAAATGTGTAAACTATTTAAATTCTCAACAAAAAGAAACAGGGCTGCCAATTAAGGAGCCAGAATACTGGAAAGGAACTCAAACCTAATGGTTGTGAGCAGAAATATGGTTTAAATGAAAGGAAAGATTCAGCCCACACCTCCAGCACAAGCACTAGAAAAAAATTAGAGAACGTAAAAAATGGATTCCTCACATAAACAGAGTAATTCCAGGAAAGACAGAAGAAAAGAAATACCCAGAATTATGAATTACTGATGCAGTTATTATTACAGGGTGTTTATAAAAGGCTCTCGGGGTAAGAGGTAGGTGCATCAAGACTCTTCTCTTGTTCTGGCACCGAGGTCACTGACTGACTTCAAATGACTGGTGAAGAACTACCTCTTCCTAAAGTACTTAAATTAGCACTTATTTTATATATATATATATATATGCTGGAGGTGTGGGCTGAATATATATATTTATATTTATTATATATATTATTATATTATATTATATATATATTTTATATCTAAAATTCAGCTATATTTCCTCCAAATAGAGATTTCGAGTCTGTGTCCCAGTGAACCAGTATAGATGCATTCACTGAGAATTCAAAGCACTTTTGTACGTCGTTCTAGATAAAGGCATCTGCCAAATGCTGTAAATGTAAATGTAAATGTTATGAAAGTACTGAACTCAACCAGGGAGCAGTTCTGCTTACCAGGTGAAAGATGTAAAGCTGGAAATGAAAGCTCTTTTGATTGTAAGCAGAGGAGAGAATCCTGCGGGGAATGTTAGGATTATTTAAAGTCTAACACATTCACAGCATTAGGTCTGTTGAACTACTTATATCCTGTTCATTATGCACGACTAGCAACCTTATTTAAATGAAATTCAATTAATTTATCTGTGGGTCACCTGTGAGCATTAAAAACAGCTCAGATTACAGTTAACACCAAACTCAGTGCCTTCAGGAAATGAAAGGTCCAAATGGATTTTTACACTTATTATACTAATGGCTTTTATCTACATGTCATTACGTACCAAGGTTCAGCAAGCTGTAACTGCTACCTGCTCCTGCTTTTCTTATTAATAATATAAACTTTATTTATATAGCACCTTTTATACTTTTATTAAAATTCAGCTCAAAATGTAGTTTTTTTGCCCTATTCGCAGCGTCACAGTGAGGCGGGGGGAAAAAACAGATATAAAGAAAAGGTAGTCAACAATTAGTGAACAGAAAAATAAGATAGATATAATATGATAATAATTAAAGAAATAAATTATGGAAGAAAGAAAATAATCTAAAACATAATACACAATAAGCAGTAACTGCATAAAGTTGCAATAAACTGTGAAGTGGAAAAAAAATAAAACGGGTAAATAAGAATAATAAATAATACATTATTTATACATATATAAATATATACAATATATATATATATATATATATATACATACTATAATAATACAATAAATTACAATATATAATAAATAAGAAAAAAGCAATGTATATGTAATGAAAGTGAAACTCAAATAATTAAAGCTAATTAAATGATGGCGTGTAGAAAGTATCTGAATATTTTTTAGCTGTTTTTTATGCATTCACTGTATTATGTATGTTTTCTTTGTATGCCTTGCTGTTTTAAATATTTATTTCTTCATTTAAAAAAAAAATCACTAACGCAAGTTGGTTTTAACTTGTTTCCATAATGATGACATATTAAGTAAATTAAATGACAAACATCAACTCTCCATATCCTGCACTGTCAACACTTTTAATTTCTCATTTTTCTTCCGACATCCATAACATATCATTAGGCTTGTACGCTCAATAACTCCACACATAATGAGACCATCTACCTAATCAAAATGGTCATCATATCACAGTTTACATCTAATAAGAAGATTAAGATATTAATTACACGCGATGAACCAAGCCAAATGATTATATGAAGATGATTATGTAATCCAAAGATCTGCATAACTTCTGAGCATGACTAATAGATCAGGGACAGTTCATTTGACATGCACTTTAGGGACATGTCTGTAAAATTTAGATGAGGACTACGCTTATGTCAGCTAATGTGCTAGAGTAACACAGTTATCAAAGTTCATCATTAGTATCCGGCGTAGTTTTAGCGACACGCCTTGTCCCCAGTTCAACAGCGAACCTCTCTCGACATGGTATATTTAGATGAACAGAGAGCAGATGAGGGCATTCCCATGATGTCTCTCACGCTGTTCCTGCATATGTCATGCAGCAGTGTGAGTATGATAAGTTGGGACAGTACTTAATCAAGGCATGCTGTTAAATTGCACACAAATTACAATTACCACAAAGCATGCAAAGAAACAAAACAAGGGTGATGATCAGGACACTGGGACTGGGAATGCTTTGCGTGGGTTTAATTATTGCGCAGTTCTGCGATAAAAGCATGCAAAGATACCCACCATCATCATCATCGTCGTCGTCAGGATGAGACCGCATTCAAACTGACCTTCTCTGCTGCCAGAGTGCAATGTGCTTTTTTTATTACTCTCGTCTGCTTGTGACTTATCTACTCACTTGATTTAATTCTGCTCTCCAACTGAACGAAGACAGAGGCATAATTGGTTCAGAGTACAGTGGATTCTGAGTTGAACCGATAACAATGGGAGAGACGCTCAATTACAAGCCCCTTCCTCGCCGCTTATGAACAAAGTGACAATCTCGGAACTGATAAACTGTCGATGGTGATGACATCACACTAATGACTGTTCCTGGTAAGTTTTCACAAGCAGGCTACAGTTTGGCCAGGGGGAGTGATTCACACAGCTTCTGAGCGGTGTAGCCTCAATAATGGACGATTTCTGGCCTCTTCTCACCGGGATCCTCTGAATCTGCGGGAACTCAGGACCAGCAGTGCACTCACTCCATCAAATGCCAGAGGCCCGGCCCTGCAGCTCCTCATGTTTTAAACATCCATGCGACTAACCAGCTGAGAAGGGTGATTGATCGCAGGCCACTTTATAAACAGCTTTGTTTAGAAGGGCTTTGATGCACTGATGACTGCGAGGCTGGTAACCTAAGCTTGGGGGTTATATGGACATCACATAGGTTTATAATTACATCTCCTTTATTTTTGTTTAAAAAAAAAAAAAAAAAAGGGCTTCTCTTTCTTTTGCAACAACGGCCACAATCCATCAACAAAGTGTATTAAAGACCATTTAGAAGGGGAGGGATGGCGCTCACTCTGGAACAAGCAAAGCTAAAGGATAATCAATCATTAGTCACACCTTAAACGAGCCTCTCCTCGCAGTCCTGGTTTGGACAAAATTGTAGTTTCCTGATGAATGGGATGGGCTTTCTATTAATCTGGAGGGTTACAACTCATCCAATCTCTCTACTTGCCCTAAAAGAGTCAACACTATAACTCATTCCGGGGTATGAATAGAAATATGATCAGCAGACTTCTTTAATTAGTATGTAACTAATTCTCTAATCCATTTATTAAATGTGGGATGACAGAAATGAAATTTCAACCGTGGCTAAATATTCTAAACGTTTCAGGACCTTCCTGAAGTGTAAATAAAGCGCAGTTAATTACATCTTGTTCAGAGATGCTAAATAGTCATTCAATCAACTGCCATTTAGCTATTTACACTATCTACAGTGTCTTATTACAGCTGTGATACTACAGACACAGCAATAACTGTCTTTTTCCTAAGATTTGGTTAGAGTTGTTTAGACGCTTTGCACATTAACGTGTCATAAACATGAAGAACATACACTAATACAATCATAAAAACAAATATCAAGAGATGCGTACACAAGACAATAAGAAGAGGGGAAAAATGACAATGTTAAAGCTACCCTAGGTAACTGCTAATATTGGTAATATTAGTAACAATAAAAGCTACATTACCATCAGAACTGGTGTGTGTGTTTTAATAAAAATGTCATTTGTCTAACTGAAAAAAAATAAAATAAAATAAAAAATAATAAATAAACAAACAAACAAATAAATAAATAAAGCACATCTTTGTGTCTACTAGTAAGATACATATTTATTATTTGATTATATGAATAATATATATATTTTTTATCATCACACAATAAAATGCTGAGATTGCGCTTTCTTAATTCATTTTCTTGTATCTATAACTCATTCCAAATTTATATAGAAAATGCAGGAACTGAATCCTACATATTTAAAGCAAATCATAACCAAAACTTAAGTGTTAAGATCAAACTTGCTGTAAAAATGTGCTCTGAAAATGTGATGTTTGTAAATCCTTTACAAACATCAGTAAGCTGGAATGAGGAGTTTGAAGCTTTAGGTGGAATCTGGTGCAATATCAGCAAAGAGTGTTTTGTTTTTTTTGATAACTTTTTCAAATAAAGCAACTCGGTGAGCCACTGACAGAATAACATGAATGCTGAGAGCCCTAAGCAGTAAGTCAATCAGGCAGTAGGCTTGCACAATAAATTAAGAGCGTGTGTGCTCCCGGTTATTCACAACGACAGCGAATCCATTTAGTTTTGGCTCTTTGAACCACCTGAGGTGGAACAAGACAAAGCATTAAGAGCTGATAGTTGCTGGTTTTTAATTTGGAGGCATAATGAATGTAACAACTGTGGAGTGCTGTGTTTTTTTCTTGTGTTCCTTGACTTTACTTGTGGTTTTATTTATTCATTCGTTCTTATGTAAGGCATGAGCACGGGAAATGAAATGCGAGTTCTTTTTTCCTGCTGCTATGAGTAAGAGAGATGCTATTCAGTAAAGGCAACAAGGCTGAATAGAGATAGTGGCACGTCAAAATGTAATGAGCGGACCGCAGAAGTGCACATGTTAATGCAAGTAAATAAAACCCGGGCAGGTGAATGGGCCGAAAATGAGCAAGTGCAAGTGGTCTGTGACGCAGGTTTGAATTCAGCTTGATGCTTTATGAGAATCCAAAGAGCACTTAAGACCTGAAATACATCCTCGAATTATTAGCACTGCAGGCTAGTAATGAAGCAGGGTGTAACTATATCGCAGCGAGGCTTTAGCTGAATATATTCCTATCACAGACTCTGTATATATATGTGGGTGCTTTAATTAATACCTGCATTCACTTAACGCTAATTTCTTTGCCTCGAGGAGAATACGATAGAAATTACTATAGCTTTAAACCACAGTTTTAAAGGGTACTTGTTCAAGCAGAGAGCCCATCCATATCTCACAAGACCCACACATTAACGCCTGACACAGGGCTCAACGTGTTCACTCGCAGCTGCAAACGCCATTTAAATCAACCAATTAAAAACTCTAAAGTGGGACTGATTTCTCAGCATCTATCTCTCACCTATCCATCCACGCATAACCGCATTATCCCCGCCTCACTCCAGACATGAATCTGTCACTACGATCAAGCTCCAAGGCACAATGTTGACCCACATTCCTTAATGTGTGAGTGCACAATGCAGCAGATGAGGGTCATGACCTCTGCTCCTACACCATTGTGGCTTAAGAAGTAAGAGAGCAGAGTAATTGATTTGGATGCGAGAGGGAGCTGTGCCCTTCCTGGCAAGTAGGTAAGTTAAGGGCACGTGGCATATGGCATGTCTGCAGTGTGTAGAGACTTGGGCACAGAGAGGTGATGACTAAAGTAAGTCTCACAATACTGCTAAGCCATATGCTCTGGGCATCTAGTGTTATAAATCTTACAAAACTCCAAGTTGTATCAGCTAAAATGTGCTCATCTGTAATTTCTTTTTTAAATCACCCCCAAAAAAAGTAAATTAGTCAGTAAACAAAAACCAAAAAAACGAGGAAAAGGTTCTCGGTCCGTTTCATTAGCTCCTCCAAAGGCTTCCTCGTTATGTGATAAACAAACCCCTAATGAGAGCTCATTTACTGCATATTGCCCTTGCTAAATGCCAGCAGGCTTTGGCATTTGGCTGCGCACGTGGCGTGCGGTGGCACTCTGTAGTGTCGGTCGCCAAGCGTCTCACAGATCAAATCTCATATCGCGGCATCTCAGTGAGCGCAGATTTACCTGTGCCAACAAAACAATAATCAGGACGACGTCTTTATTGGGCTATTCTCACTAAAGCAGACATTAGCTCAGTAAAACAAATCAGCATCGAATTCCTGTGTGTGCGTTTGTCTTTTTTTTCCTTGCTTTGCTCTCTTTCTCCTAAGACAAACAGAGAAATCAGAGCAGGAAGTATTGATCGGCAGAGTGCTCTTTTAATTAGGTAGGAGCGAGTGTGTGCAGCAGGCAGACACTGACCCGCAGGACAGGAGGGACAGTTTTAAATTCCCATAAAACTACAGTGCAGTGACCCAGAGTAACAGAAGTGAAGGGACAATGCCTCAGAAAAGGTCACCACACAGAGAATGAGTGCTCCGGGCAGACTGAGCTACACACACTGTCTCTGAATAGAAATACAGTAGGTGTGTTTCTGGTGCATACAGAGCCCACTGCGCTCTGCGCTTCTCTCTCCTGCTTCACTGTCACTCTTTTTCTAATCGTACATGCTCATTAATTAGGTCACTACTATCCTGACATGCATTAACGCTATAGGTCTGACTGGAGTCGTGCAGTGTAACAGACTCTGCAGTACCCGAGAAGAACATCTAGTGCAAAATGTAATGTAAATTTAATTAGAAACAAGAACATTCGAGCCTGGAGTATGCAGACTGATTGTGGCCTGTGGGGAATGTCAGAAAACTGCAGGAAACATGTAGGCGAATCTGTGCCGTTTCTGTAGATTCTGAAATGTTGGATTCTTCTAATGTTGTGAAAAAAAGCCTTCTGCAAAATCAAAGCATGTGACCTTTTACTTAAGTGTTGATAAAAGGTGCATGTGTGATGCAACAATTTACATCTGCACAATCCACAGTGGTGTTTATTCTGAGTAAATTATACTACCAAACCTCTGGAAACCTCTGGAATTTAATGTCAGTGTACTCTAATAAGAAGAACTTAAAAGTATGCCAAAAGGGCAGTTTTTTTCTTATAAAATAAAATGATACATTAGTCACATATTAATCTGAGATTATCTGCACAGGTCTTTTAATCTCTGCAATATTAACTGATACCATCTGGAAGCCCCACCCCCTTCCATCATCTCACAAGCTCTCTAGAGACTGAGGAGCTCTCACTTTCTGTCACGGTAGAATGAAGACTGTTTTGAGATCATTAATGTGAAATAAGATCCAGGAATGTGTGTTCAACCTAGTATATAACATCAGTGTAATTTATTTATTAGCAAAGTGCTGAAAATGGCCAAAAATGGTCAAAAACCTTTGATGTTCAAAATGGAAGATTTTGAGCTCAGAAAGTTTAACAGCCTGTATATCCAAGTGTCAAATCTAACCGCATACAACAATGTTGGCCATGTGGACATTAGACAAGCAATTTGTAAAAAGATTGCTTCGGAAATGTACTGTTTTTGTTAACTGACATTAAAATCCACCATCCAGCTGAGTTCTGTGATCACTGCAGCTGCTAATGCTGCTTTTGTGCAGAATTCCAGCTTCCCAGGGAGAATCAGACTCCCCTTGATGTGCATTACAAATTCAGCATCCCGATGTTCCATATTTATTTGAGAGTTTTGTTTGTTTTGTTTGTAAGATTTTTTTTGTATTTGTAGGTTAAACACTTGGCACTCACCCTCGTATATTGTGTTTTAACCTTTTTTTTTTTCTCAGCTAGATGCTTGAATTATTGGTGCTTGGATTCTGTTTCTCTTCTAATGGAAGCACAGCATTCTTCTTATTACTATTATTATTATTATTATTATTATTATTTTTATTAAGTAGTAGTAATAGTAGAAGTATTATTTATCTATTTGCAAAAGCCTCATTCTTGGATAGGACCCATCCATATAACTAGCTATGATGAAGTGATCACTGGGGCAGGAAACCATTCATTGCATTACTCAGGAAGAAAATATTTCATTGTGACCTTTGTGGTTCTTGCACTCACAGCAAACTGCTTGTTAATGAAGACAAAGACAAGAATGAACAGGGTCACCCGTTAACTCACAGACAGGATGAAGAGCGCTCTTACAATCTGCTGGCAACGGGAATACTCCCGTCTCCACCAAAGAGTCGGCTGCTAATCAGATTTCTGCTCTGCTGATATAAAGGAGATGAATAACACCAGATCCAGTTTTCACTTATCAGATGGGAGCCATATTAATTTCTCAACACTGGTCTTTCCCTTCCTCGTTCGGTTATCACAAAGTAATTAACTTCATAGACATTTTCATGTACACTTTTGCATTAAGTTTGCTAGTCATTTCACAAAGATTTATAGCTGTCCCTGAAAGAGTTTTTAAAGGGGACTTTCAAAACAGTCCACTAACAATCCATTACACCACTCTGAGTCCACAAGGCCAGGAGGCGGGTGAGAATCTTGATTAGGGATGAAGCAGAAGTGAAGGTGGCGCAGTACACCGTACGCTTTGTCATGTTTCAACCTACACAATATTACATCGCCGGTGTAACACTGTCCACAAGGGTAAAAGCTTTTCCATAAGGGAAGAGTGACTAGAATTCTACAAGAAAGGAATTAGTGATTGGTTAGACTCCTAAGTACGGCTACACTGTACAGTGTGAGGCCATGAACAGGAAACTGCTTCTACACTGCTTACGGAAAACAAATGTACACTTTTACTCAGTTCCTATTTAATCGTTATCCCACCGTGTTATTAAAGAGTATTACTAAATCTGCTTTAATTTAAATATATAAATATATGTGTCTGTCAGCGCTTTGTAAAAGTCAGAGGCTCCTTTAAGTTTTCAGGCACGGGGCTTTATATTTTTTGTGCTCTCTTTAGAAAATGACAAGCCTTAATTATTTTTGTCATTAATTTCAAGTGAGAGAAAACAGAAAGCCCGGAGGGGATGACTGTTTACATCTGGTATAACATAAGTGATAATAGGACCTTTTTTTTTTGAGGATGCTCTAAAACATTAACTATAAACAGATAAAAGTACAATGTGTCATTCTTTAATAAATAATAAAACGGCCAGCGTTGGCAAATTACTGTTGTCAGGCTGCACCACACCAACGCACTGTTCATTTTCTTTCTTTCTTTTTTCCCTGTCCTGTTGTATTTCCTTACATACATTCTGTCTTCCCTCCATTTACTTTAATTGGTGAGAAAGCTAAAATGTAACTCGCAACACACTGCTTTCTCTTCCATCTCTTAATGAGCAACATCTGATTCTGACTCATTCAGTAAGTGCCTTTATGACTTACGAGTTATTGTCCAAGGTTTTAGAAATTATACTTAGTATCACTTCACAGGCCAGAACTTACAGCAGCATTCTCCATGCTTTTAATCCTGAATTTGCAAGTTTGCATTTTCCTTGTCCCTTAAAGGTAGTGCTGTCCATCACACACTGTGGATGAGACTTTAACAATATATTTTGTGCTTCAGAAAAAGTGATGTCTGACTAAACAGAGCACAAAGCTGGCACTTCTACATTCTCTTCAGTGTTGCTAGATCTGCAGTTTTCTCTGTAAATGACTTTTCCGTACTGCAACCATGCTTGTATATTGCTGGTTAAAGGTAAACAGGTAAGCTGGAATGCTTTTTTTTTTTTTCTTCAGTGCATACAGTATGCATTCTATTATGCATACAGGCTGTATTTATGATTACAATGTAGTGCATTGTAAAATAATAGAAATACTATAGTATACAATAGTAAAAGCAAATGTTTTAAGCTTATGCTAGTGCACGAGCATGAGAAATTGCAAAATCTAATGCAAATATTGCTAACAGATATTAGCCTGAAATGGAAAATCACATCAGACTGAGTTTGTTTTCTAATCTGATCCTCTAATGTCTTTTGTGTTACACTTGCGAAGCTGACATGACACACATCTTGCATGCGGGAAGAGAACACTACTTGTATTAAAACACATGTCAAGCAACAGAAACATGCAAAGAGTCAGAGTTGGTGCTTTAAGGTAAGCACTTTTGATCAGTATCAAGTATTGTAAGAGCTCCGATACTGGTATGATATAAAAAATAAAATAAATAAACAACAGAAAAGACTTTGCCCTATCACTGAGAGTTTGTCATAGCTATGCGTGTCCAGGAGCCAAGGGGATAACATTAGCCGTGCTCTCTATGAGAAGGGATGACCAACACACTCTCTCTCTCTCTCCTGTCAATCACAGTAACTTTGCCCAATCACAGGTGTCTGTGATCTCACCTGAAGTTCATGGCTGTTGCAGTAAAGAAAGTCGTCTGGTAGACGTAAACCAGCAAGTGACCCAATGCTCGCTATTAATCTTATTTTACCCTTCTTACCGGCACCCTTAGACCAGTTATTATATCTGGATTTCCACTTTTTGTTCATGTAAGCTGAAAGTTCTCATTAGTTCTCCTGTTGTTACTGAACAACATACTTTAGATCAAAAAATAAGCAATGGGACTTTAAAAAGCTTGAACAAAGCTTCTCTTTCCAGTACGTTCTACAGCCTACAGTAAGTGAATGAGAGGCTGGCTGAACAGAGACTAATGTGAAAGAGAGACTTTGTGTTGGTGTAGAAGACCCAAAGAGGGCAGAGACAGATGTGTATGCCCCTTGTTTGTGGGTGTCTCTGTGAATGCCAAGCGGAGTCTGGCTAGCTGCTGCAGTGGTGCTGCAGAGGATCATACTGAATCAGTGGGCACTGTAAACACTATCAATCAACTGCCTGCCCTGCAACACACCACAAACACCATGCACCCCTGACACGCTGCATATTCAACACACCCACACGCAAACACGCACAACTTCTCAAATACATGCATACTCAGGCACACAATCTGAATCTACAAAGACGCCAGGGACAGAAGAAAAAACAGAAAAGAGACACGCAGACAGAAAGAAAGAGAGCATAAAGAACTAGTGAGGCAAGACGCTGCAAAAGGGAACTAAGTATTGTATAATTGTTTGACATACAATGCTGGCAAGAGAGAAATGCACTAATTGGTGTGTACTGAGTTGAAAAAAGAGCACTAATAAGATATGGTACAGTTAGAGATCAACTTAAAGCAGCCTGTCCCCAGAGCTCTGCAAACACTCCATTATTTCTCCCCCAGATCCCAGCACTGAATTGCTGGTTCAGGTGAGGTGGGACCTAGGAGACAAAACGCAGACCATCTGAGGGTCCCTGAAGACTGGGCTGGAAAACACTGACCTAGAGATAAAGTCATAGGCGGTAAGTGGGTTCTATGTGGCGCTGCCTGAGGGCATAAGTATCCAAGAGGGACTTCAGAAACTCACAAATCTTCTTCATATAAACTCTTAACTTAACATTTATCTTGGGGGTAGAGAGGTAGAGGTGTAGAGAGAGAGAGAGAGAGAGAGAGAGAGAGAGAGAGAGAGAGAGGGAGTGAGGGGACAACCACCCAATGTCACCTTAAAGCAGCTGCCACAGTCATCACGCTAATGCACCTGCAACGACCCAGTGACCCCCAGAGTTAATGAGGATAGAGGGGCTTGAACGAGGACACTTGCTGCAGCTCTGGGAGTTGTGAGAGGCATGGCAAAGACAACACAACACACACACACAAATATAGGAGGAATATTTCCAAACTTACCTGGAAGTCCTTCTCCTCCAAAATCTCCTTCCTCCAGTGCACCAAGAAAGCAGCACACACGTACAGATGGAAGTGGGAGAAGCCCTCGGGCTCGGCCTGATAGCAACACACAAAACAGAGCAGGAGAATCGTCAGAACATGAGCTCAGAACGAGAGTGGATTAATGAGCGATCCTCGAGCCCTCTGAGAAATAACTGGGCCAAGGTTAGATAAACGGCGAAGGCATCAGGACGTCCCCCATTCACTCAAACAAAGCGAAAGCATCTATTACATTCTTCTACAAGGTTCATTATGAAACACTGCTTTCAGAAAATATTGAAATACACTGTACATATTAAAGAAAACTCAACATGTGTAGAATAATAGCAGGCCTTGAGCTCATTCCTAAAATGTGGCATCTGGAAGTGAAGTTATTATGGATTTATGTTCAGGGCTTTAGGTATAGAGAAATGCTGTTGCTATGTGTTTCTAAGGAAAGTTTCAGAAAATCAGATGTTAAGTGGTAACTAGAAGACTGCATACACAAAGAGTAAAAAAAAAACATCTATTTGTTATAGTTTGTGTTTGCTTCTCTTTTCTAAAAATCTACAGGGGAGAAAATTCTGGAAACTTAGAAAATCAAAAAATGTAAAATGCCTACAGTAAATAAATGAGGTAAAACTGAATAAATCGATTTTTAAGGCTGTCACTAATGAACTGGCTGATCCAATGCAGCCCGAACGGTGATAAACCCATCGACAAAGATAACACCCCTCATCTGCGTGTGTACATATTATCCCTGCATAAAGCTTGAGCCCAAACAGCACACATGACACACAAAGCAGGACAGGTGATAACCAGCACCGGGAGAATATGAGCGCTCTGCAAGCAGTGCACGGCAGAGAGTTGTTTTAGTTTGCAAATGCAGGCAAACATGAGTCAGCATGTGCAAACAGACAGACCAGAGCAGAGGAGAGGAGAGGAGAGCAGAGCAGCTTCTGTTGTCCAAAGAGCACGGATGCTACAAAGGGCGTGAGCAGCGTGGCTCCTACAGCCAGCTGTGAGAGTGTTTCACACAGCAGAGACCACAATCATCTTTTATGCCAGCCACAGACAGGACTTAATGAAAATCAATGGCTACCCTGCTTTCTGCCAATAAACAAGCAAGATGGGTCTCCCCTTCAAGGGTAAATGAGAGCAATGGAAATATTCCTGACTATGGCCTTCGAAGCTGCCTTAGACTTTGGGGCCACGTGTCCTGTCTGCCGCTATTAGCCTGAAGTCATCTTCTGTCACTTCCTTGTCAAAGTGACCACACAAGCGTGAAATCCGTTTAATTAGACACTCAACAGACAAGCTGAGTCTGCAAGAGCGCCTGCATAAGTCTAATCACGTGGAGGAGCAAGGGAACATTGCTGCACTGTGCTCTGGCGCTTTTACATGCATCAAACAAGAGCCTATGTTCAAAGTCTTACGCAAGTTCCACACAGCAGATGGAAGATAAAATACCATTTTCCTAAATGACTGGACCAGCAGCTACGAGCAAACGCTAAGCATGCTGTGACTGGGCAGGATTCCCATTTTATGAAATGCACATGAGAGTTAAAAATCTATAAAATAGCAAGTGTTCTCCATGTACATGCTCAATACATGCCCGTTAGGACTGACGTACATTCTAAACACTTGTACACTACTAGAAAAATTACCATCACTGTAAAGGACTGCTTTTCCAATAAACGTAGAAGGAATAAGCAGGAATGAGTATAAAAATGGAGGGTGAGAAAAATAGAAGGTTAATCTGAGGTCAAGCCAAACTCCCAGTACAGTGTTGAAAATCCACCTGTATTCTGGTGTTTTGTTAGTTTTCAACAGTGAGAAAATCATGCATGCAAATGAAGATGGGTTTCCTTCAGAGTCTGGTTCCTCTCAAGGTTTCTTCCTCATATCATCTCAGGGAGATTTTCCTTGCCACTGTCGCCTCAGGCTTGCTCATTAGGGATAAATGTTTGGGATAAATAATTTTAACTTTATGATTTTTTTCTATGTTTTTATATTTCTGTAAAGCTGCTTTGAGACAATGTCCATTGTTAAAAGCGCTATACAAATAAATTGAATTGAAAAAAAATTTAATTATTTAGCAGATGTAACAAAATGTATCTACTAATAAAAGATAAACAACAACAATATAAAATAACTAATCAGGGGGTCACAAGGGTCATGAAAGGCAGAAAAATTCTCCACTCCATTATGCTTCATTACAACTACACTGATGTTTAGACTGATCACTTCAATAAAATCAACTGAGATGTGTTTCTAGACATTCAGAAAAGTAAAATCATTAACATCAGTTATAAAGTAAGACAATATCGCACTACTAAAGGTAGATGTGTGAGGATGACTGAAGAATGAAGCCCAGGATGAGAGAATGAGGGCTTCACTGGCTATCCTAATTGGTCAATTTAATTATTTTTCTGCTTATCCCCTGGGGAGCAGTGCTGATTATGGAGGCTTAATTAATGGGGACAGTGGAGGATAGCCGCTGATACACTCAAGTAACCAGGAGAAAGGGAACACACACACACACACACACACACACACACACTCTCTCTCTCTCTTTCTCCACTGAGCCACATGCAGAGGAATTGACTTTTATTGTCATCACTCACAGCACAAATACCTAATATAGAAAACAGCAGGAGAAACATCTCGGTGTGATGACACACTCGTGTTCATACGCACGCCAACCTACACAGCGTTCACGTATCTTTCCATTCATCCCACACTCCACAGTCCCTATTCTTCATATGAACAATCCTAGCTCCCAAAATATGACTCTCAGACATGGGTCTACTTTCAGGGTGTATTTTTAGAAGACTTCATGAGAAGAACATCAGGAAACTAAGCAGCATTACCAGCTACTGAGGTTTAGCTTACACATCTTGCTGAACTGCAGTAAGGTATTTCAGGCTAGTGGATCTCGGTTTTAGATAACTGTAAAGGGGAAGTGAGGAAAATATTCAGAACTGTTCCCTCATGTCTTGTGAAATGCTGCACTCGAACACAGTACAAAGACTGCATATCTATGTGTGGCAGGGGTAACAGTCCATGCCATGTGGTGGCAATAGAGAGTATTCATAATCACCATAATATAAATAGTAGAGATTTGCTATTACAGAAAATAGTATTCACCTGACTATGTAATATGTAATATATTCTATTCACTGCTTACCTGTAACAAAACAAACTAGCTTGGCTAGCATTTTATTCCTCTCTGAGCTAATATAAATGGTCTAACCAGAATCTCAGGATGCTACACATACACAGCGTTTAGTCTGTTTGAACTGAACACCGGTGCATTTTCCCCCTATAAGGCAGAAGAGACACAGCAATCATCAAAATAAGTGCTCTGAAATCTTCTGAGCAAGTTTGTCTCAGTCCAGTTCTAAGCAAATACAGACGTGAACCAAGCATGCTGTTTGCTTAAGGCGGGATGTGATACAGATTAATACTTTAAAACTAGATATTCATATAATTATCTAATCATGTGAAAACAAACCAAACCAAAGAGTCTGTTAGAACTTACAAAAGTTTGGAATTTAAAGATCTGTTTGTGAATGGGAATGCACAACTGTCATATGGCACAAAAAAAAATAAAAGATGGAAAATATGACTACTCTGTCTACATTCGAAAGCATTTAATTAGCTCACTTTCCCTTTCTTCATTCACTAGTCCCAACAGCCAATCAGAGAGTTCTTTATTCCACTTCGCCTACTGGTATTGAAGGGTTTGACAATGGGCTGACTAGCACAACTGGTACAGGACATGCCACAATTAGAAAGGCAAAAAAGGAAATTGAAAGGAAAAGGAAGAGCCTACATAGACAAATACAAGGAACAACATGCACTGTTGATCATTAGTCAAGCCAAACTCTTCTCCTTCCTAGGATCTTAGCAATCATCTTAGGATTCAACATCAACATCAACATTATCTATAACAGAAAAGTGACCACACTAAAGAATGCAATTCAGGAAGTCTCACCTACACACAAAGTTTTAAAAGCCTGAGGAGGCTGAAAGGACTTGACAAGGAAAAAAAAAATAAAAACAACCATCACTCTACCTACCTGCCTACCTAGCTATCCATCAGCCCATGCTCTGAAAGACAGCCAACAAGAAATGAAAGAAAGTGAGTCAGAGTGAGGTAAAGGGACAGAGACAGAGAGATAGTGAGTGAGGGCAGTTCTCTTTGAGTTATGTGCTGGGTGATGATTGCCTATTGGTGTAACCTCACGGCCTTAATCAGAGCAGCTGAGAGGACTGCGGTCTGAGGGTATCAAACTGTGACACACACACACACAGCTACAGTGCTTTATTGCTTTATTAACTCCCTCTACCTAGGAGATATGAGACTCGTGCTGTCACAGAAAAGTGTCTGAGCTCTTGGCTAGTACTAGCTGACTGCAGTGTGTGTAGACCAATTTTTATACTCAATATGTGTGCACATGGTTGTAGCGCTGATTAATAAGGAAAATGCCTTACTCCAACCGGTCCATCTCAGTCTGATCCCTTCATAGTACACTTACCTCAAGCAATCATCTCCAATACATTTTTAGCATCAAGTTCTGAAGCTTTGGCATCAACTCTGTCCATGTGAGATTCAAGAAACTTGGAACTTGGCAAGCAGCAAAGTATGGAGATGGACAGATCTGTGGTTTGACTCAAAAGCCAACCGAGTCATATGCTTTCTTGCTCTTGATTTCGCCTGTTTGAAGTGTGTTGAAGTTCTCCGCTTTGTGCCCATGATCAAACTAAATCCTTTGAAGCTGCGATGGCTACACAATTCACTTCCATGCCATGGAAATCTTTTCAACCCTTTATAGGAGATATGGTGCAGAGAGAGCAGCTAATACTGAAACTCTACAGAAAAGCTGTTTTCCAAGAGCTTGGTGCTGCAACAGATTGAAATCAAACATTTGCAGTCCATAATTTCTCATCCAGCATCCTGAGGACATCCTACCCACAATCAAGTCAAGCCATATTTCCTAAATTCATTCCATCAACTTTAGAATTCCTGTGTTTCCCACCTCAACGCGCACAAGGAAGTACAAGGTATGTTTGGTAAAGTGTGAAATTTGTGAAAGATCCCATTTCTGGTCCACTTGAAAAGGTGGTCTGGGGTTGTCTGTAACCATTGAGTAGAGGCCATCCATACTCAGCAATGCATGCAGAGTAACAATTTGTCATGTGACTAACTGTTTTAAGGTTTATGACGGGTTATTATGGTCAGCATGGAGATGGAATACCTTAATGATATCTGAAAGCAAACGTTCATAAGTCATGAACAATGTAGTTATCTCACACTGGAGGTACAAATGTGTGCAGTGAGAACGTCAATAGCTAAAAATCTTCTTATTCGAGACCCACTACTCTGCAGGTATTCCTGTACAATAGCATGGCGTGCATCAAAGCAGTGCTTGTACCAGAAGATAAACCTTATGCCTACCACTGTGGAATGACAAGCAGCCTGTATGAGCCCTTTCCCCCAAACAATCCCAGAATCAGTCCGGGTTTCAAACTCAATTATTAGGGCCAAGTATGAAAACACCTGACGAGACACCAAGGACAGTATCTTGACTCGGCAAGACAGGGTCAAGGGAACCCAGGCTATCTTGTTGATTTTCTTTCAATAATCCTGCAGTCTGCTACAGCATGAAGGAAACATGATGAGGAACATGGGGCTAGCGTTATGAGGAGTGCCTGAGGTTTTTGCAGAGAAACAAGGGATGAAATATTGATGTTCCAAGGCCTGTGTCGCTGACCCGCATCCTGGCCGCTGGGTATTGGCTTTTCAATGTCAGAAAACAGAGGCCAGTCATTTGAAAGAGTTCAGCAGAACAGGATAATGGGTTAAAGGTTACTGGTCCAGATTCCCAGTGGGGCATCTGTGCTTGACGATGAGATTTTCACTGTCAGAAGGAGGGGAAAAAGAGAAGACAACTTTTACCCAGCAGCCTAGAAAGAATGTGTGTCTATACCCCATAAATGCAAGGGTGTATGAAATACTGGAATTTGTCAAGGATCCATGTCATATCTTCATTTGTATTCAAAGTGAAAGCCTACATGAACATAATGCTGATGGAAAGGGCTGCCAGTGTAGGCTGAACCTGAAGTTTATCTCCTCAGGGAAGCATAGTGCAGATGAGCCTGTCGCGCTCGTGTCCATCTTTAGGCTCATTACAGCTCCTACCATACCTCGTTGAGCTAACTAAGCAGCTTAGAGCAGAACAGCAGGGAGTACATGGCCATATTGACGACAGCACGAGTGACTGTTCCGGCTGAAGCTGGTAATTTATGGCGGGGCTGTACACTCCCCGGACTGCTTCCGGCTCTTTTCATTCCAACAGACACCAGGCCCCAGAGTTCAGCACTTTCACTACTCACTCACTATCTCCAGCCTGAGGAGCCAGGGACAGCGCATTTCCTAGCACAGACGCTAAGCCGTTTTCATTTAACAGAGAATTTTAAATGCACCAGCAAGTGATTTGGACAGCTTTCAGGCAGAAGAATCAGAGGGAATATGCACACTAGAGTTTGTGAGGATGCAACCCTCGAGGTTGTGAGGATATCAGACTATAAGGTAATTTCTCTGACACATTTCTCGCTCGTTCTCTTACAGTCCGCAAGCCATAATGCTTTAGCTACAGGTTCCGTATACACATTGCTTAGACATGCATTAGAGTATGAAAGGCTATAAGGGATTAAGACGACAGGAGAGGATGAGTCTTTGATTAAAGTGATCTCATTGAGAGAGGAAACTACTTTGGGATTTTTATTGTAATTATAAAATGTATTAAATGCACATACACATCTATACGCATAATAAACACAGAAAGCTACACATAAGGCTGCTGGAAAAATCCTTAACTTAAATAATCACCTTTAAATACCTAATAAATATGCTATTATAAACAAAGATGCTTACTTTTATTTAGAAATAGAAACAAAGAGTGCAGTTGGAGTTACCTGCTGTGTTGTGATTGGGTTAAAACACTGGCTTTTCCTGATGGAAAACTCTTGCTTGCAGCACTATTTATTTTTAAAACTACTAATGATCAGTCAGTATTGGAGCGGTTTACTATACAAAAAATCTATTTTATTTCATTTGAGATTTTATACTTTTTCTGCATGTTCAACAACTGGATTTACACCACCTACAGAATGTTTAAGTGAAATTCATGCAAAAACCAAATAATTCCAAAAACATCAGGCTCAGGTATAACATAAATATCAGTCAATAAAGGTTTTCTTCTGTTCAGTAAGTATCCTTCAGGTGTATCATATAAGAACTGAGACTAATTGTTAGACCAGCAGAGAGGTGAGTTAATGCAGCCAAACTGTACAGATGTACAAGAATATTACTACAATCAAATATTTAGACCAAAGCACAGATCAATTCTGGAATCTGATTGGTCAGATGATGTAAACACACATTCACACACACACACACACACACACACACACACACACACACACACACACACACATTTTTATTCCTTGGACTCTAGCAAGTGTTTCCACTGCACTAATCTTGCTCACCACACAGCAAGACATAGCTGCTCAATAATTGAAGGCCACACTATTGATGTGCATGAAGGACAGGAAGATACTCAACAACACACACACACACTCCACACACACACACTCCACACACAGAGTTACAGGAAGTGCCAAGACACATTGCCAAAATCTTTACATTAACTCAACAAATGCAAATCAAGGAAGGAGGCAGGCACACACACACTTACATATACAAAGGGATACAAACACAGAAACCAAAACATATAGACAGACAGACAAACACACACACACAAGGTGAAGCAAAGACAGACACAAACACAGAGACATCCTCTGACAAACGGAGTGAGAGAGAGAGAGAGAGAGAGAGAGAGAGAGAGAGAGAGAGAGAGGGGGGCAGAGACAGATGCAGAGGCAGATGCAGCGACAAAGACAGATGCAGAGACAGAAGCAGAGATAGAGACAGAGGCAGATGCAGAGACAGACGCAGAGACAGACGCAGAGACAGAGACGGAGGCAGAGGCAGATGCAGAGGCAGACAGAGGCAGAGACAGAGAGTCCTAGTCTTATGTTTGGAGTGAATGGGATGGCAAACAGATAAGTCCACACTCTGATTAGCTGGCTGGCGAAACTGAGCCAAAAGCCTCCCGATGAGTGAGAATTAATGTGGCACATCATTGTAATGGCACGCACATGCGCACACACACACACACACACACACACACACACACACACACACACCTCTCTCTCTCTCTCTCTCTCTCTCTCTCTCTCTCTCTCTCTCTCTCTCTCTCCATTTACAAAATACATAATCTGTGGAAACAAAAAATAAAGGAAAGGAAAGCAGGCACATGGGCGTGTTTAAAGAGGGACAGAGGGAATTAATAAAGCATATGCGCGTGGCAGGACAGACGTGTGTTTCATTAACCTCACGCACAGGTACACAGGATGATCATATTACCTACTGTGTTATGTGACTCAGGATAAACTCATACAGAGGAAAATTCCTGTGAATGACACCAAGCTTTATTGGGAGCGATGGAAGGCCTTAAGTCTAACCCTCCTCTCTCTTTCTTTCTCTCTCTCTCTCTCTCTCTCTCTCTCTCTCTCTCTCTCTCACACACACACACACACACACACACACACACACACACACACACACACAACAACACTGCAAACAGCAGATGGCTGTACTGCACAGATCGCTCATGGCACAGGCACAGAGGGACTATTACTGTTTTCAGGTTAAGGAACACTAAGACATACTGCAGCTCTAATGAGGCATTAGTGAGGAGGACATGTTAGCAGCACCACAATGCCACTGCTCTTCTGCCATACAGCCATGGAACATAATGTGCACAAACAACGCTGCTGACACTTGTAGGACTAGCACTGTGAGCTCTTCTAAAAGGACCTGGTATGAGGCTAGAGCTATTTCTTGAGATGGCACATTTTCTGACACCAATACTGAAACCTTGAAAATCAGCTAAAAAATCAAGTCATTTTTTTCCAAATACACTTTTTTTTTTATTATCTCTGTATTTCTAAAAAAAAATTTTTTTTAATTTAAAAAAAAAGAAAGAAAACCTGGATCACTTCACTAAAACAATTGTGGCAAAAATAAATTAATAAATAAAAACCTTTTCAAATCTTTTCCTGAAAATCAAGCTAAATTTGTTTTTTTAGAACACGACACAGTTACTGGGCATTGCACTGAGGCATTTATGCTTCATAAACACCTGTAGCAAAGGAATTTATATATTAGATTTGGAAACCACTCAGCTGCACTATTTTAATAAATAAATTCATTCATTCATTCATTGTCTTATCCGATCTACTCTCGGGTCACAGGGAACCTGTACCTATCTCAGGCATCATTGGGCATCAAGGCAGGATACACCCTGGACGAAGTGCCAACCCATCGCAGGGCACACACACACTCTCATTCACTCACGCAATCACACACTACGGACAATTTAGAGATGCCAATCAACCTACAATGCATGTCTTTGGACTGGGGGAGGAAACCGGAGTACCCAGAGAAAACCCCCAAGGCATGGAGAGAACATGCAAACTCCACACACACATGGCGGGAATCGAACCCCCAACCCTGCAGGTGTGAGGCAAACGTGCTAACCACCAAGCCACCGTGCCCCCGATAATAAATAAATTATAAATTATAATTTCACTATCCGTTGTCTCCAATTCTCTTTTGGGTTTGGTTTCTCCCTCATGTCATCTGAGGGAGTTTTTCCCTCCCACTGTCGCTTCTGGCTTGCTCATTAGGGATCCAAGTGTGTTTCTGTAAAGCTGCTTTGTAACAGTGCCTATTATCTATAAAAGTGAATAAAGCTGGACGGATGGAGGATCAGTGCATTGTTGACAGCTGATGATGTCCTTCTTACATCTCAATGCGGCTTCAGAGCTGAATCCCAGAGCTGTATAATTGAATACAGGGATTAATATGCAATGCAAATGAGACTGGCCATTTTTTAACAGGTAAATAAGTATGTTTCTGCTATTATCCTGTCTAACAACTTAATCTCTAATCACTGCAGCACACTGTGTAAAACAAGCAAGAGCCAGGAGCTGAAGAGTTTATTCATCTTCACTGTGCTACAGTCAGTCAACTTCTGAAATAATCTGTCTTGACAAAGCACAGGATGCCTCACTTACACTCACAATGTCAAAACAATGCCTGGGAGGAAGGTATGAATCTGTAGCCAGTACTGGGCAGGAGACCAGGAGCATCATTTTAATATCTGCAGGCTAAATAGCCTGGGAAAGTGTTTTAATTGGTTCAATTAAGTTAGTAATTAACCACTCTGATGAAGAAGGCTCGGGAGAAGTGTAGCATAATGAGCATAATTGGGCAGCAGTTCCATTTTGGAGGTTCTTACATGCGTAATATGGAGTAATTAGGTGGCCTTCACCAATCAGCAGTCAAACACAATCACCATGATGTTCAGGATCCCTAAGGGACTGAAACAAGGTCCAAGCCAGATGTGGGGTTTAGGTGGGAAACACATTGAATATTGAAATGGTATGCGCATTGAGCAATCAGAACCAAAACAGAACTGCTATGTCATCAAGAACGAGGCTGTGATGGGAGAACACCAAGGACAGGAGTCCTACAGGTGGCTGCTGTAGTCCACAACAATTCTCAGAGTAGGTGGGAACGTTCATATTCGAAAATGTTGTTGGAGTTTATTTTGGATTAGACACACCCCAATGGATAGATAGAGACCTAGACGCAAAGTCAAAGCAGGCTAGAAAGTTTATATGTCAAAATTAGGAAAGTCTGGGGATCTCCAAGAGGTTTTCTAGCCCCACAAACTCCTTTTGATTATTAGTAGGTCACATGACCATTAAATGGAAATAGGCTGCGACCTGTGCTTCTCAATAACCTATAAAACTTTCCTGGATTCTAGAAAAATGTAAGCCATTCCTGGAATGTCTTTATGTTGAAGAAGAAGCGCACACAATCTTCTCCCACAGGATACAACAGAATCCTTACCAAAAGATATTTTTAGGAAAGACATTTCCATAAAATCTTTCCGTCTGTCGGTATTTAAAACACATACACTCCATTATTAGATGACATATAGAAAAGTTGTGAGAAAAGATGGTGCTCTGAGAGGAATCATTTTGTAAGTCAACAGTAAAGTAACCATCTCCTGATATCCAGTGAATAGATTTAATGTGTAGAACATGATTTTAAAAAAACCCAAAACATATTGCTTGAACATATTGCTATACTTGTACAGCCTTGGAAAGTTGCCAATGCATCGAACAGTTGTATAGGAGTGCACGTGGCTCTCAATGAGGTACGAGAGACTAAAACTCCTATCTCACAAAGTCCACATCAACTGGATTTTGCAAGTATCCAGAAGCTTGAAAGCAGCATTCCCCGTCACAAGCATGGCAGAGTTACAGCATGGAGTTTTACTAATAGGGCCTTGGAGATGAGAAAAACAGGCTTGTGAGAAGAACACAGAGAATGTGAAGAAACACACAGTACAACAGCATGACATCAATAAGCAGCACAGATGTAGACACGCAAAATGTATTCTGGCTGCCTGAAAAACAAACTCGCTTGGAGAGACGGAGGGATAAGCGTCCATGTTTTCAGAGGGACATCAAATATTTAGCATGGAAAGTTGCCTAATTCACCCCCATCAAGATCTTTAAGTTGGGGGAGTGCGACACAGATTGTGGAAGTCGGAGAGGGAGGACGAGGCAGACAGCAGTCATCAAACGCGTATTTGGATATGCATGAAATATGCATGGGCGAATTACATTCTATTCCTGGTCTCTGTTGAAGAATTCACAACGGGCTCTGAAAATCTAAAAGGCAATTCATTCTGCTTAGCAAAAAAGCAGTGGGAAAGTGTTCGGATAAGCAGATCTTTATTCTCCCTGAATTCTGTCAGCCATCTCAAAATCCATTTAAATAATATGTTAAATTCAGAGCAAAAAGAAAACCTGCAGAATCACCTGCAGAATTTATCGAACACGGAGGCCAATAAAGAGGCATACATTAAGAGAAGACATAAATGTTTACTTTTAGTGCAGCTAGCGAGCTGTATTCTTTAAATTAATTAAAGTGAGATTCATGAATATGGAGGATATTGACGTTAAGCTTCTACAGTGTTTGCCCCACTGGACAAAAAAACAAAACAAGTATTGCTCAGAAAAGGTAAATAATCAATAAATAAAGCAGTTTTCTTAAGAAGTTAATAGAGAATTAGGAAGAGAGATGAATATGCCAGATGCCAAAGTGAAATCTCTGGATATAACCACCTGGATATTAACGCTATTTAGACGGAATTAACATTTGGCTATAATTTTCTGAAAATCTTGGGCATGGGCTTCAGTAGAAAAGAACCAGTGCAGGACTTTCTGTGCCACTGGCCAAGTAGGAAAGGCTGATCTAATTTAAATACTGCACAATTACATGAACAGATCAAATGCACAAAATCAACAATGTGCAAATGTTCACATCCCTCACCCCAAAGACTTCTTTTCCCTACATATTTGTAATGTCTTAGTCGATTCCCTGAAAATAGACTTCAATCAGAAAAGAATAGACCCCACTGTTCACCATATTGGCAAGGGATTTCGATTTCGCATCCCAAAAATGTGACAGTCATTCACAGCCAGGAGTCCAAGAGCGCAAAATTGGCTGTGCTCTCCAGGTGGGAGGGACGGCTTATGGACTCTCTCCGTCAATCAGAGCATCACTGGGCAATCGTGCGTGTCTCTAAGCTCATGTACACGTGTTAATACTCTCTTCGCTCACCTGAAAATAACCCGCTGCTACTGAAGATGGAGCCCACATGGACAGATCACCATGGGTTTACTGTGGATGATATCATACAGACGCCCTAAAGATAGCTATGGATGTTCACCTAAAGGCATCAGTTGTTAAGAAGAGATCATCTCACTCGCCATCACTAAAGAAATAAAAAATAAAAAAACCAGTTTGATACAAGAAAAGTAAAACTCTAATGATGCTCAATAGGTTCCTTTTCGCACACTTGGCACTGCCTGACTTTATAGTATAGAGTTAGAGAAGGTGAAAGATTCTGAATCACACTAGCTGTGGTACTCAAATGAGGTCTGGTTCTTCTCAAGGTTTCTTCCTCTTGTTGCCTCAGGGGGTTTTCACTGCCACAGTCTCCTCTGGCTTGCTCCATAATGATAAATTTGAATTATAGCTGCTTTTGCTTTTGTTAAAAGTGCTATACAAAGAAAATAAAACTGAACTGAATATATGTGGAAAAGGGCAAATAGCACTTTCCTACAAATGGTGAAAAACTGCTCTGTGACAGTAGCTGAGTTGACTCTGAATTGACCCATTTTGCTGGTAAAGTGCTGACACAATGACCAGCATATCTCTCCTTGTCCTTCTGTATGGTCAGACCTTTTTCTCCTAATCGATATGAGAAACACAATTCAAGGACCTGAGAATTGTACACAATTATATCCAGCGGTACAATCTAGACCTTGCATAATTCAAGTGAGTCATCTGAAAAGAGAAGATTAAGCATCTAAATCAGGTTTATGTGTATAATCCATCATTTCTTTGCACTTTCTTGCCTCTTTCCCCCTACTTGGGAAAATCAGGGAATCAATAACACGCATTAAGTAATATCCTTCCATTATTGACTTCTGCTTGGTCTAGCAAGAGAGATTTTTGTACGCCCATAGGTCTAGTGTGTGTGTGGTGTTTCTCTTTTCTCAGCTGTAGTAATTCATTTATGCCAGTAACATTTCTAGTGTTAACATCCAGAGCTGTGTTGACACCTACACTGTGAGAAGCCCGGCCTGCTGTGGATGAAATAGAAACTGACCCACAAACCAGTTGGTGGCTTAAGTTTAGACCTGGTTAATGGTAGACACACAAGGAATAAAACACAACAGGGTATGCTGTTACATAAACTACTCCATGCTGGGGTGCTGATATGAGGCCTGACCACCCCAAAGTGAATTACTTTATTATATTAGATTATAATAGATCAAATTATTAAAATAATTAAAGCAAGAAATTAAATTATTATTGCCAATAATTTTTTAGCTTATTAATATGAGACATCATGCTTTTTAGTTACTCAGACAAATAAGTTCCTGTTATCACAGCTATAAACAGTTGCTCCTTCACAAGCCTCTCCCTTTAAGTTAATAACAAAAAAACCTAAAAAATAAAAAAAAATTTACTACTAAGAAACAAGAAAGCCAGTCCTCTGTCCAGAAGAATCTCCCGTGGTGAAAACAAACTGATATACATATATGTGTGTGTGTACACATATACAGACACAGAGAGAGAATAAATCCCTCTGACCAACTACTGAGAATTCAGCAGCACTGTTGTATAACTACCAAATAACACACCAATTAACAATTAATGTGTATAATGAGGTAATTACATTCACTAAAGTGTGTCTGTGTGTCTTATTAGTGTCATCTGGGCCTACCAGTGTGTAAGATAATCGAGCCTAGAGATGGGTTTCCAGCATGTACATTATAACTCCAGCTTTCAGGTTGGAAAATAGACAACACTTGTTTCTGTATGTTCTGCCATCATTATTTTGTAACACTGAAGTTTTTTTCAGTGCCATAAATAAATACACTCATTTTCTCCTGCATGATACTATAGAAACTAGTGAATGTATAAAATGCATATAGCACCACAGCACATTTACGTTCATTCATTTAACACATGCTTTTATTAAAAACAAAGATGGAAATACAAGCAAAGCGATACTTTAAGCAGTGTTACCATAACTGCATATAATACAAGTAGTGCTACAATACAACACCTTTTTATTAAGTACCAGAGAAGCGCACAGGGTAGAGGTGTAAGTGTATTTATTTGGTGGTGTAAGTGTATTTATTTTGTGATAATTTGGGGGTCTTCAGCCATTTATGAAGATAATGAGTCCGTTCGAACGTTTTGGAAAGGGACCTCATGCCTTGCTGGGTAAACACTTCCAGTGAGCTCTGAGCAACATAGTTTCTGGATGCAGTTTCAATCAGGGTGTCTGAAGGTATGGTTAAATTCAAGTGCCCATGACATTTTGTTTTTTTGTACTTGCTTCTTAATCAATATCACAGTATACCTAGAGGGGGATTTATTTTTTTTTTTGGCATTCTTGTTATAATTTTATAGCTTGACACTTGTAATTGCACCTTTTTTTTTTTTTTAGATGACTCATCCTGTACTAGTCTCATGTGTGTCCAATAAAATGCCTCTTGAGAGTATGTCCTGCCCACAGGGGCGAGTCTTACTCTACACAGCAAGATTACTTTCCACTTATTCCTGGATTTGAAAAAAAAAAAAAAAAAAAAAAAAGTAATACAACTTTGTCTTTATACACCATCAGGATCTCTGCATCAGTAAGATTAATATCATAATTATGAGTATAAGCATTATTACATCTATAAGATGTATATAAAGGGGTCAATAATTAATCAATCGTAATTAATCAATTATCAATTGTAATCATAACACGTGTGATATATAACTAACACATTTGATCTCATAATCATACTTTATTTCAAAAGGCGTTGTTCCATGTAGTGGAAGTCTCGGGTTAAATGTATTACAAAATTCCTAGTGGACTTAGTTAGCAAGTCATTTAGCTATCCTGAAACCCATGGCTGTAACAGTGCCTAATGATAACTAACTAATGTCTTAATAACTACTGTACATGTCTCATCTGCACATCTACTATCATTTCATTTACATTTCTGCCATTTAGCAGACGCCCTTATCCAGAGCAACTTACATTTTATCTCATTTTTGTACAACTGAGTAACTGAGGGTTAAGGGCCTTGCTCAAGGGCCCAGCAGTGGCAGCTTGATGACCTGCGATTCAAACTCTCAATCTTCCGATCAGTAGTCCAAAGCCTTAACCACTAAGCTCCCACATCTACTAATTACACATGCAGTTTTGCAGTGGATTTCTCAAACCTACCAGCCTTTCCACTCTCCCTAGGAGAAGACTTTGTGATGCAATAATATATTTCAGTACTTCCTGTTGGGGCAAGGTGTCAGGCCTGTTCTACAGCATCACCACTGCACTGTTAATTACTCTGACCAATTACACCAGATGTGTGAGCACAAGTGTGTTTATTCCTGGCTAGAAACACTATAAAACACAGTATTTATGCTACATTATGCAGCTTAGACCCATAATCCAAGCAGTACAACACAGCTATATTTCAACCCATAGTCTTACTGCAGCTTCATGCATCTAACTGTCTGCTTCAGTCCTTCCATGGACACAGTTGTATATTTGGCCATTGGTTTATTTAATTAAAAAAAGCAGGCTATCATAACCAACCATACACTACAGATGTGGTAGTCAGAGAGTAGAATTGAAAAGAACAGCTGGATTATTCAGTCAGGAATGTTTGCGATACAAAATGTAAACGCATTCATATTTAACTTCATTGCAATATTATGCTCTTAAAGCTGAAGATTCTATTTAATTCATAAGGTAAGATATATCCTGATTGATTCTTTGTGCATTCTGATGGGTTTTTTTTTAAGATTTGCACATAACATGGTTTGGTAAAGACATGGTAATACACACATACTGTCAAAATATAACTCAATCATTATATCATAACTAATCTGTTGTTATTTTCAGATGTGATTGCATGAGTTTCTCATGAGCGTTAATCTGCAGAGAATCTCAAACATCCACAACTTACAGATTTTCTGTCGCTACCAGACTGGAGTCTTCATACTGCAGATGGACCACACTAAAGGATGACGGCAGTGGTACATTATGGGCTGCTCAGACACTGGCTGCATGTTGAGTGCATCTGAAATAGCAGCCTAACGGCGATGCTAAAGACTGTCCTTTCATATAAGTGTGTTTTATTAGGAGTGTATACATCCGTTCGCTGCATCTTTTCTCGCTGCATACAGTCACTAATACACATAACTGCTCCATTTCCCAGATAATAAACATAACAGAAATGTCCTCATCTGCAAATTAACTCGAAAACTCAAAGGTCACACTTCAAGGCAATCAGTAGAAGGGTGTGTGGTGTAGCTGAGAAGTCAGTGAGTCAACATACACAAATTACATCAATTAAAATCAGAGATTAATAGAAGAAGATAAAATGTACACAGAGCCTATTCGTGGAGTAACTCATTCAAGAACGGCAATAATAAAGTAATAGAGCTGGTCCTTCAGAGCCTTCTCCTCTATTGCTCACACAGACAAAGAGAGATTGATCTGTTGCTTTACGCACACTAAAGCCTCTGGTGTCATTTCTGTGCTGATAAAAAAAAGTGGAATTTGCTTGAAAACTGAAACGAATAGATTATGTTTAGAATTCTTAAACCTGTTTATTCGAGGAAGGTGAAGGCCAACCCAAGACTACTCCAGGATGTGTGAATGAAACTTTTTAAAGTACTGCATCCCTGAGTGGCGCTATCCCCGAGGAAAGCGCTATCCACCTCCTTCTGCATGCATGAGCTCTAACTGCCTAGAGTCACTGTGAGTGACCGAGGGGAGAGAATGTCATCACATCCATGCAGAAAGTGGCCAATTTTACTCGCTTGTATTCAAGCTCGTGATCTCCGAGCAATAGGCCGAATGCTTTTCTGTCAGGCCACTCAGGAGCCCTATTATTATAGGTTGTTTATTTCGAAGAAGCAGAAATCCTGCATATTAGATTACTACAGAGCGTCAGGTATTCCGACTCTTAGTCCATTAACCTCTCTTATCTCAAGCTAGATCTTTAAAATCATTTATTCTGTACAATAATAAAAACACAAGAGCCGTCTAACACGGCTTTCCAATGTTAGAAAATGTACTACACAGGCTGGAGCTTGTGGAGGCTTTGTCGGATAATGGTAATTATTTCCCCAAATAGCCAACTGCCTAACATCAGCCCCAAGGACTGCCACGGTACGAGTAGAACAGATAGTGACTGCAACTACAACAAAAGCCAAGGAGACTCGAGTGCACACGGATCGTCAAGAGGAATATAAAAAGCCTGCCAGAAGGGAAGATAGAGAACATCTGTGCACCACTGTAAAAACTGTACCATGCCCTTACGTGTCTCTCTACTTTGTCGTCACAGCCTGAAGAAGGTGAACCTCCAGATCTCCACTAAACCATCCAGTGAATCTTACTACTTTCTAAATAAAAAACATCCACTTTCAATTGTACAAGATTACATACTGTACATGTAGTTTTTTTTTTCTTAGCAAAATAATCTCATTTACCCCATGCAGTATTTCATTATTTATTCAATAACGGAACACACTGTACATCCTAAAGAGGGAGTATTTCAGGCACAGGATTTTGCTCTGCACATTTGGGAACAAATTTCTGCCTTCGCTGCATGACATGACTATAACTAAAAGAGAAAAATAACTAAAATTACTCTTACTGTAGAAGAGACTGAACAGTGCTTTAAAAATAAAAAAAAAAAGCTGACAGGCTTTGTCTTTATATACAAAGTCTCTGGATTTGTCTAAATAAACTGCTAGAAAACATCGAACATTATATTTATCTCGTACACACAACCACACTCTGTATTCATAAAGAACACCTCGTGGCATTTCCGAACACAGAAGCGCACCACCTCTAAGAAATATGTGCACAAACATGACAAAGACAAACAAAGACACAATAACACAGACGCAGGCAGTCATCAAAACGGTGGTGTGATGTCACACTCTTTTACTGAATTTCCACTGCTTTCTATTGGGCATGTAGTGCACTAGAGTATACAGCGTACAGCACCACAGTTATTGCTGGAGTGAGGATATACAGTGAATTTAAAGTGATTTGGGATTTGTCTCTACTGGAAGGGGAGTGTGAAATGCAGGAAAGTTTAGCAATAAAAATGATGATACTGCCTTGTGATTGAGTTCTCACTTTCCGTGGTTGAAGCGGGATGAACACAATGACTGCTCAAATCACCTCAACACCCTTTCCCTGTTTTCTTTTAGCATGCTTTAAAATAATAATAAAAATAATAATAATAAATAATAATAATGATAATAATAATAATAATAATAATAATAATAATAATAATAATAATAATAATAATAATAATAATAATAGACTTTTAAAAAATTTTAAAGTAAGATAAAAATTCTAAAATAATGGTGGGGAAAGAATTAATTTAATAAATAAATAATAATAATACTTTTTTTTTTTTTTAAAGTCTCTAACCATTTCCCCCCCCCTAAGCAGACTCACAATATTTTTTGTTCATCATGAGCAGCTCTTTCCTAGTTGCCTCACACATATGAAAGCAGGTCATGTGTAATAACTACCATTGTAATCCGGATTCAACTAAACCATCAGTGACGCTACAAGAAACCAAATGCCATCACCACTATTACCAATAGACTAACAATTACATGCTCCATCAACCAATAGTAATGTGTTACCTGGTAGGTGTCCCACAGTCGGATGGTGCAGCGCAGAGGAAGCTCTCTCATCAGCAGGTTATTCATCCAGCGGAAGGCAAACTGCAAGTATTCCACCTCATAGTGCTGCATGTGCCGATGTACCGTCTCTAAACAGAACAAAACACACACACATTATTAACAGTAGAGCAGAGTATCCTAATCGTGATAATGCCTACTCACAGAGCACTCAACATTTCATTTATATAACTCAACAGCAACTCAAACCCTTTAAACTCGGGTTTCCTCTATAATGTTATTATTATTATTATTATTATTATTATTATGATTATTATTATTATTATTATTATATACATACTATTACTATTTTAGTACTTTAACACTGTGTTATATGAAATTTTGCTTAGAGACAGCTGAATTCTGATTGGATTCTGAATGTCTGATGTTTTCTTTACAATATGGTATTGTTTCTAGTAATAAAAATGTCTAATCACTGATATGGAGGTTTTATCCTTTTCCTGTTTTTCAGTAATATTGAAAAACTGCAGGTTTTTGTTGTTGTCATATTAAATTATTAAATCAACAACATGTATTTATTTTATATGGTCATTTAGGCGATAAAAAAATACAAATATAAATACATAAATAAATAAATAAATAAGTAAATAAATAAAATATAACAATTAATATAACAAGTAATGCTACTTTACATATATTCATACATATATTTACATATTCTATACATTATTTGCTTCTACAGATAATTCTATTTTTATTTTATTTATTATTCTACTGTAACTGTTTTTATACTATTTCCTTTATTTTATGTATTTTTTTTTAATTATAGTATTTCTGGTATTTCTAGCATGGTTATATATGTGACAAATAAATATACTTTATAATTTATTGACTTAACATTACTCATGTTAAAGTATATGTTTTGTTTGTAAAGTTAACTACTTAAAGGAGAGTGAATATAAAAATGTTACGAATACATTTTAACAGCCACATGATGCATATTTTATACACATTAAATATGGATCATTTGGTGACACGCAGGCTGGAGATGATCATTAATGTAGTCAGAGTGTGAATGTGTGTGTGTGTGTGTGTGTGTGAGGAAAAGGGAAAAAACAAACACAGAGAAAAGCAAAAATTGTGTGTGTATCTGAGTAAATAAGGAAAGTGGTCTGGACTAGACTTAAGCATGACATGCACCAGTCACAGGGCTGATGCACACTCACACTCGCACGCTCTCACACACACCTCACTGTGACATGAAGAACAGCGGTGTGTGATTTCACACCTGCTTTCACAGAGTCATTTACACTTTCAAACACTTCACATAAACAAGTCATTCTCATTAGCACTGCATATAGACTCGCTGCAAATCACACACACACACACACACACACCTGTCCGCTATTACTGCTAAATATAACGCCTAGTGTTGATAAGCCTAAATACTGGCAATAATTCATCCAATATTTTTAAAGCTTAGGAAAAACTGCAATTTAAGAAAAGTCTGTTAATTTCTTAGTATTGGATCAATGCACCATGCGCCCAGACATTTTTACGATTCTATACAGCATACATGTACACAAGCGGATATGCTCAGCATTAAAGAATCTGAGAATTATTAACGAAAGGTCAAAACACAGGCAGTCGGGTTTAAACAAGAAAAATCCATACTCCCGGAACAAGAAACAAGGGCAGCGTCAAAAACAAGACGTGTGGAACAAGGAACGTAAAAGTGATGCAACAGTGCAGCGAGACTTCGTAAAGAGACATGGCAATATGGAGGGGATAAATCAAGTGAAAACGAGAAGAGGTGAACCTACTAAGGGCAACACAGAGGGAGGAAACGAGACCAAAATAGCATTGAAAACAAACACATTTGATTTCACAACCATCACAATGTAGATCTTAATATACAGTAATATAGAGAAATGAATGATAAGATTAATGTAATCCTTCTATCCATTTTCTGTACTATTTATCCTACATAGGGTCATGAGGAAACTGGAGCCTATCCCAGGGGACTCAGGGGAACAGAGCAGAGTTTTTGGACTGGGGGAGGAAACCGGAGTACCTAGAGAAAATATCAGCCTTAATGTTAGGGATGAAGAGTAACTTAACTTTAAACGTTATCATTTTTTCTATGTTTCTTCTGTAATGCTACTTTCAGACAATGTCCAGTGTTAAAAGCGCTATACAAATAAATTGAATTGAAATTAAATCGAATGAATCAATTTAATATTTACATTGACTGCATTTAAGATAAGATAGAACTTTATGTATAAACGTTTGCTCTTTAAGTATAAACATGGAGCAAGCGTGCCCAATTTTATCCATGTTCTCCAGGGCCGACGTGAGTGCATGTTTTTATTCCGACAGCAACAAGCAGAAGCTGCAGCTCATAATGTTCTGAAAAGCAAAATCAACTAATTAAACTGGTGGAATCAGGTGTAGCTCCTGTTTGACTGGTATGAAAACTTGCACCTACACCAGTCCGCTGTGCATAAATGTAGACCCCCAGTGAAGAGCACGGAGAACACATACAATGAGACTTACTTTAAGAAATTACTGTCATTTACTCACTTAAAAGTAATGGGTGATCACACAATTTGACCAATACACAATACCGATACACAATTTGACCAATTTGTTACTATATCAAAAATCGCTATCTTATTGGAACTATTTTCTATATAGAACATGAAATGAAGAGCGTGACTCCAGACATCAGTGGCTAATGAGTGCTCCGGAAATACGGCATCCTGACCCACCATTACACTTCAAGTGCTGCAAATTACCTAGCAACAAGCCAGAGCAGTATTAAAGCAATGTATTAAATTTATGACTTGTTGGCTTTAGTGGCTGTTAAACATCTTGTCTAGATTTTATTTATATATATGAAGCCTCAGCATCCTCAGAATTAAATTTTGAGCTGGAAGGGGGAAAAAACAATGCAATATATTGTAGTATGGTAGTGCATTGGTTGTACACTGGATCTATGGTGCACTCTGGGTAACAATATAGTCCACAATCCAGAGAATACCGTGTGTGCACTGACGATTCATCCAACTCTACAATACGGCTGCAGCCCAAATCTTGCACTATACAATTTCAGACACGAAAAGTGTGTACACTAATGCGTCTTGATGCATCCCCATCAACCTGAACAGAGCTGCCAAAAAAAACTGATATAAAAATGATATACATTGGCTTCCATTAGTATTTAACCCCTTGAACCTTTTCACATTTTGCAGTGTTACAACTTTAACTAGGATTATATGCCACAAATCTACACAAAAGATCCTATACTAAAGATCAATAAAAAAATCTATATTATTTGCAAACATATTTAAGTTGTGATTGCAGAAGTAATGACATGTCTGAATCAGTTGTTATCAGAAGTCATAGAATTACTTCACGTGTGTGATTAAGGTGTCACGTGAACGCTAGTTCTTGAAGGGGAGAATTCTGATGCATGGCACTGTGCAATGACAGAACTGATGATTGTGTTAACTGTGTGAGACTTTTTGTACGCTCATCAAACACATTCATTACAGTTAAACATCTATATTCATTACATATGCAGTGGACAAAATAGTGCATGCTTTATTTGTATTTGTAAAAAAGTGTATGACCTGCAAAACGCACTATACACGTGGGTTTTTGTTAAATGTGAGCCAAAATCATCACAATTAAAAGAACCAAAGACTTAAACTACTTCAGTCCGTGTGCATTGGATTTATTTAATACACGAGTTTCACAATTTGAGTTGAATTACTGAAATAAATGAACTTTTCCACGACATTCTAATTTATTGAGATGCACCTGTATACACTTACAGCTATTTGGAATTCAGGAAAGAAAAGACACTAGTTCTAAAATATTTTTTGCCTTTACAAATGTAAGTGCAATAGAGCACAAAAATCAAGAGATCTAAATTCACGTCATTACTAAAGATGCACAAGGACAGGAAAATGACAGAACAGCTTTCCCTCTTGAAGTCTATTAATGACCTGATCAACCACGCTGAAGGTCTGAACATGGACTTAATGTGTATATCAATAAAAAATAATAATAATAAAAAAATCGCACAACCTGACAAAGAGCTGTACATACAGTTGTAGGATATAATACAAAGGAGAAAAGGGTAATTTACAGCCTGCCTAAGAAAATCTATGACTATAATGTCTGCAAGCACTTTCTGTCTCACTCTCTCCCTCACACACACACACACGCACGCACACACTCAATTCCTGTTGGGGGCGGACACACCGAGGTCAGAGATCACAGAAAGACAAGTGAGGTGCTCAGCATGTTTCTGCTGAGCAGTGGACTTCTGTGTGACTTCTGCTCCCTGCCATCCATCCCATAATTACATCTGCACTGGCCTGCTGCTTACAGACCACTAGCATTCACAAATGAAGTTACTGCACTGCAGCCCGGCTCTCTCGGCACGGCCGCTCTTCGTCCGGAAAAGCTTCTGACGTAGAAACGCAGAAAGACAGGAACGGCACCTGCACAAACTCTCTTGTTTATGACGTTCCGCCACATGCACTTTGATCAAAAGTAGTACGCTCTTTTTAGCAGAATTTAGAGGAATGCAAATCACAGCGGGAGCACAGCTTTTTTTCCCTCTGTTTTGTCTGCGATACAAATACAGACGCTTAAAATCAAAACTGTGAATTTACAACTAGAAAGGGATTTCTGAAAATGTCACATCGAGTGAGATCGTGTAGAAAGAGTAATGCATAGATGCTGGGAGAAATACATGTGGAAAATGCTTCATATGGTGATTTTCTATACAATAAACTCATTTTCCTGAAGTGGGTTTCTACCAGGTTTTAAAATTTAGTGATATTCTTAAAGTGAAAAAGGAAAAAAATTGCATTTAAAGATTATAATCTAATTCCAAACTGATTGAATAAAGCAATGATTTATAGATTTCAAATGCATGCATTTATTGTGAGATAAATAAGCTATATAAATTCTATTTTATGTTAAAAACTTTACAAAGGGTGATGGAAAATGTGTAATTGCTTAGATTATCAGCATCACCTGCTTTAATCTCTTCAGCCTGATGTTGCATTTGACTCAGAAATTATCACCTCTGCCTAGAAAATAAATGCTCCTCAACTCTGAAAAGCTCCTCAACCCTACAATATATACAAGTATTTGCTTTTATTTGCACTTAATCATTTTAAATGTTTAAAACGGTCATCTGTATGCAGTGTGTATGAGCGTATCTGTTCAACAAAGCCTGACCGCCACTATGTGAGAGAATTAGACTCATCAAGCAAAGTGTTGACTGCCGACTGTTTTAATTTGTCTCTTTAAGCTACATGGTTGCTGCAGAAAGCCTAGAAAAGATTGTAACGTAAATAAAAACAATTTCCAGGTTAAGAAGAAAATTGAAGGTTTCTCAAAGTGGAGATGCTAAAACATTTTTTTAAAGCATTTAGTTTGTCGTTTTTGGCTGATTTTTAGATTTCCAGTGGAGATTTCCTAAACCTCCAGATTTACACAAAAGAAAACAGACAGACAGGTAGATATACAGATGGATAAACAGACAGATAGTCAAACAGACAGACAGGCAGATAGATAGAGAGATAGACAGGCAGACAGATAGACAGACAGGTAGACAGACAGAGAGAGAAAGCGATAGATAGACAGACAGGTAGATAGACAGACAGAGCAATAGATAGACAAATAGATAGAGAGATAGACAGAGCAATAGATAGAAAGACAGATAGATAGACAGATAGACAGATAGACAGAGAGAGAGAGAGAGACAGACAGACAGAGAGAGCAATAGATAGACAGAGAGACAGACAGAGCAATAGATAGACAAATAGATGGAGAGATAGTCAGAGCAATAGATAGAGAGACAGATAGATAGACAGATAGACAGACAGACAGACAGACAGAGAGAGAGAGAGCATGAGAGAGAGAGAGCGAGAGAGAGAGAGAAAGACAGACAGACAGACAGACAGACAGACAGAGCAATAGATAAGACAGACAAATAGATAGAGAGGTAGACAGACAGACAGAGCAATAGATAGACAGGCAGACAGATAGACAGATAGATAGACAGACAGACAGAGAGAGCAATAGATAGACAGACAGGTAGACAGACACAGAGACAGACAGACAGACAGAGCATTAGATAAATAGACAAATAGATAGAGATAGACAGACAGAGCAATAGATAGACAGAGAGAGCAATAGATAGACAGACAGAGACAGACAGAGAGACAGACAGAGCAATAGATAGACAAATAGAAGGAGAGATAGACAGAGCAATAGATAGACAGACAGATAGACAGATAGATAGACAGACAGACAGAGAGAGCAATAGATAGACAGACAGGTAGACAGACAGAGACAGACAGACAGATAGAGAGACAGACAGACTTTAATGCTATTAGCCTAATCGTAATGTTCAGCCATCTCAACACTGAACATTTAAGAGCATTAAAGTTCTGCTTGATGCAATATAATGTAAAAAGACCAAACTAGTACTAAATTCCTAAAACATACAAAAACGATCATATGTTTTCATATTGTCGATCGCAATAATTAATCCCATCACATCAAATAAGACCAGCATAAGAAAAAAATGATGAGATGAATGAAAGACAAAAATAGGGATGAGCACCAGGAGAGGTGAAGCCTTCAAGAAAGCAGAGAAGTTTAGCTCAAAGCTGTCAGTACACTTCACTATGACAAACAGCTGGTGCGATGTTTCTGAACACTCTAGCACATCATTCAAACTTTCATAAGAATTATATTAAAAACTTTAAAAAAGTACACAAGCACGCACAAGTGTATAGCGTAGGCTAAATTTTTGCCGCAGCTTGAAATTTGTTGGAGGAGAAGCATGAAAATATAGGCAAAAATGCAACCAGATGAAAAAAAAAATCTCTCTCTCTCTATATGTGTGTATATATATATATATATATATATATATATATATATATATATATATATATATATATATATATATATATATATATATATATATATATGTGTGTGTGTGCGTTTTTGTGTGTGTGTGTATATATATATATATATATATATATATATATATATAGTGGAACAGTATAAATGTTACATAAATGTAAAATATAAAAAATATGAATATAGAATATTACAATTTTTTAAATAGAAAAATATGATTATAGATTATGATTGATTATATATATAGAATATGATTATAGATTATGATTGATTATATATATAGAATATGATTATAGATTATGATTGATTATATATATAGAATATGATTATAGATTATGATTGATTATATATATAGAATATGATTATAGATTATGATTGATTATATATATAGAATATGATTATAGATTATGATTGATTATATATATAGAATATGATTATAGATTATGATTGATTATATATATAGAATATGATTATAGATTATGATATGATTAGAGAATCCATACGATAGTATGTTTTGCTTTTTATGCAAAATCAAATCAAGCTCTCAGAAACTGGAATGTGTTGCAAGTTATTGGGGAAACTGGTCAGTTTTGCTGTTGCACACAGTTTATAGATATTTAACTATGCTATATTGTTTATTGCATAGTAATGGTGGTGTGACTTTAACCTTCACCTCTCTTCCCTTCACAACAGAAGCTGAAGTAAAAATAAAGGAAACTGTGGCAGCAGGAGCAGAGCGCGATCAAGTGTCAGCTGTGAACAGAGAGGAGGCAGGGCCACACGCTCATTACCACCAGTCGGCTTATTTGACTCTTTGTGCTTTCGGTAATGACCGTAATGAGAGAGAGAGTGGATGAGTGGGTGGATCATGCAACACACACACATTGCACAAACCTGGACAAAGCATGGACTTGAACTCCATGGAGTGAAAGCTGAGAGTTGGCTTCTGTTGAGCTGTTTTAGATTTGCTGAGTTTTTGTGAAAGTGTGCTGAGAGTGGAGACTGAATAACTGTAAGGACCTTTTTCTCTGTGTGTGTATATATATATATATATATATTACACACAGACACACACATTATATATATATATATAAAATTTTGAATTTTTTAAAACCATGCACATTCATTATTTCAGTTTATAAGAATCTATAGATGTGTTTCTATTTGTGAATGCTAACTTTGAGTGTGTTACTGTAACTGGATTCATGCACTAAATATCTGACACACTAGCAGTGCTGAAATATTGCATGTCTCTCCTTCAGGGTTGCAGAGATGACATTTGTCACAGTGTCAGAAGGCTGATGTTGCGTCAGTCTGTCGTAATGTTCTGTGTGGTTGTATGGTTTGTTCTTTTCTGTATTTCTCTCTGCTGCAGCACATGGAGTGTCGTCAGTGGTTGCACGGGAATGCCCTGTCTATATCTGTTGGAGTAGTTTTATACTGTTGAAATACTGTGTACTAGCTGTTTTGTTTTATATTTCTGGTACGTGGCTTACTAGTTAGCACGTTTGCCTCACACCTTTAGGGTTGGGGGTCGATTACTGCCTCTGCCCTGAGTTTGTATCTTCCCCACATGCAACGGGGGTTTCTTCAGGGTACCCTGGTTACCTCCCACAATCCAAAGACATGCCCTTTAGGCTGATTGGCATCTCTGAATCTGTGAATGGGTGTGCAAGTGTGCCCTCTCCATGGTGTCCTCCACCTTTTTGATGACCCTTAGATAAGCTCCAGATTATCTATGACCTTGTGTAGGGCTTACACAGGGGACAGTGGCGGCTCAAGTGGTTAAGGCTCTGGGTTGTTGATCGGAGGATTGGGGTTCAAGCCCCAGCACCACCAAGCTCCACTGTTGGGCAATTGAGCTTGTCATGCTTTGGGCAATGTTCAGCTGGGAAACTTTGGGTCCTGCCATCCATGTGGATGTTACTTTGACACCTACCTAAGCTGTACAGTATTTCATGATGGCTGTGGCCTCTTTCAGCAGGATAATGCACCGTGCCACAAAGCAAAAATGGTTCAGGAATGGTTTGGTGAGCACAACAACGAGTTTGAGGTGTTGACTTGGCCCCCATATTCCCCAGATCTCAATCCAAACGAGCATCTGTGGGATGTGTCGGACAAACAAGTCCGATCCATGGAGGCCCCACCTCACAACTTACAGGATTTAAAAGATCTGTAAAGGATCTGTGAAGGATCTGTGGTGCCAGATACCACAGCACACCTTCAGGCATCCAGCGGAGTGCATGCCTCGATGGGTCAGGGCTGTTTTGGCAGCAAAAGGGGGACCAACACAATATTAGGCAGGTGGTCATAATGTTATGCCTGATCGGTGTATATCTGAACAGATCCTGCTCCTAAACTGATGAGTTCATATGATCTTCTTGTAAATAAAGCATGTCATTTTGTCACGGTCACACCTTCGGTTTCTTTAAATTTCCTTTGGAGTTCCTTTAAAGTTCTCTATAGGCCATGTTCACACATTTCTTTTGAGAGCTCTTCAAACATGAAGCGGTTGTGATATGTGCCTTCTAATTAAAGCAACAAATGTTTCTGAGGTCTGTTACCTCTCTATCCCGTCACTGAACTCCTCCTCCACTGTTATCCTCCATCTTTCTACTTCAACAGCACATAATTATGATGAATGTCGAGTTGGAATGTCACATGAATTCTGCTCTCATTGCTATGTATTAGACACTAACGGATTTCAGCAAGGTATATGAAGTGGCACAAAAAAATCGGAAGTGAAAATGTCAGATTCAGTGTGATTTTTTGCTGTTAACAATGACAGGCAAGTAAGATTTGTAGAAAAACATCACTTTTGCCTGCTTTGTGAATGTTGCTGTACATTCCTCAAGTAGAAAATTATGTTTTCTGTTTCATCTATTAATTAGTTATTTAGTCGCCGAAAATTGATGCATTATAGTTATTTATTTTGGTGTATGCTATGCTTATCCACTATGATCAGCTGACAGTCTATAGATAGTCCATAACACTACTGTCAGTGGTTTCAAGATCAAAATAAACAGCAGCTGCTAAGGAGACATCTGCCAAGAGGTTTAAATAAAGAAAAATGGTTAAACCCACAAACTTGATCCCTCAACAACTTGAACCCGGGCTATTAGCGTGACACAGCACTTGTATGAGCATGCAGAACGTATCAAAATGAAAGTACTCATGATAAAGTGTCAAGCCTAAGAGACTCTTGGTCCGTCGTCGTTACAGCGATCCAACTTCATTTTTCACGATGCTTAAAATGTTAATGTGTGCTCCTAAGCAACATTAACAAACTCCAGCCTCATATGAATAAAGCAAAACCATGCTGTGCCTTCATTTCCATAAATTTACCTTTAGCAATCTACATGCTGATGAACTCCGGCGTATTCATGCAAAACAGAGGAGATAAGAAAAAAAAAACAATGTGCAAATTTGGGGGAGTTTGCTTGCAGAATCCGTGTGCAGTGCTTGTGGGCTCTCATCAACAGCTTCTCATTATAACACACTCTTGATTATGTTAAAAGTGTGCAACGTTAGATGAATATTTGGATTTCGAAAATGGGGAAGAAGGGCAACAGCTCGTGGAAGAAACGCCATGCTGCAGTCTAAATCTTTTCTACTTATTACTTACAACTGCAGCATGCTCGCACCATGTCACTTCACTGTGTTTTGCTTTTGTTTTGTTTGTTTAATTACATCATTCTGTAGAGTCCGGTTATGCACACACACACACACACAAACACAGAGTGTACAATCTTATTATGGCACACTATTAATTATGCTAAAATCTTACACTGTGAGGTGGATTTTCGAAATTTCTGAAATAATCAATAAGCTACAACAAAAAACATCTGTGAGGAAGAGCAATAAAGTGCGAATAGTGGAAGTGCATCAGAAATGTCTGCAGAGGGGCAAAAATTAAAGAGAGACAGAAAGAGAGAGAAGGGAAGGGAAGGGAAGGGAAGGGAAGGGAAGGGAAGGGAAGGGAAAGGAAGGGAAGGGAAGGGAAGGGGCAGGGTCCTGGTATGGTAAGGGAAAAGAAGGGACAGGAACAAATACAGGGACAGGGACTGGAAGGCAAGGAAAAGGAAATGAAGGGAGTTAGGGCAGGGGAGAGAAGGGAAGGGAAGATTTTATTTATTTTCATAAAAAATATTTAAGATTCATCACATTTGTATCTCAGGCTTACTAGGTGTCTAATGAGAACACAGAACACACACACACACACATAGAAATGCAATGTCTAATGTAATATGCTGGGTTTCATTTCAAGATGATTTATCTTGATTTCTGACTAGTATGCCAATATTCATATTTATGAAGTCACCAGTGACAACCTCCACAGACTGTGATGGCAACACACTGGACACAGAGTTTGCATTAGATATGTTCAGTGCAGCTGTGTTATAAGTGACCAGCTCAATTTATACCTACACAAAATGCAGTACAGAATTCGGGCAGAGCAAGCACACTGCAGAGAACAATGTGCTAAAATCTTACAAACATTTACTGCCTGCTGTCAGGAACATTTATGTCTCACTGTGCGTAGAGAGCTACAGCATAAATGTGAAATGTTTTAATGATTCAGCAGATAATTGTGTTCAAGGAAGCCTGGCTTCACCTTTATAAAAAGCTTCTTTATGCAAAATAAAAAAATAAAATTTGCCCAGAAGAGGAGAAGTGACTTTGTCGTCTGCTGTCCTCACCATACTGAAGGTGAGTGCCTGTTTGATTCATCGTCCTTATTTATTCAGTGATGTGCTATCCCCGATGTGTTGATTTTAATTGGAGCAGCGTTTTCATTTCCAGGCCCGCCCTACTGTTAAAGGCGCTGAAAGATGACAGCGGCTGCTGAAAAGCAATGAATCTGCAGCTTATCAGGAGCAGGGAGCATGGACATTGATCTTGCTCTACTCGCCAGCTAGTGCGGGTCAGAGCCCAGTGCATGGTAGGAGGAGTAGCACGGGGCAGATGCAAACTCACTGTAAAGGCATAGATAAAGAGGCTTGGTGTCCCAGGAAGAGAAATGTTCAAAAGCATGATTATGATGTGTAAAATGCTAACACTTACACAACACAAGCTAAACCATTCTACTCTTTAGTAAAAAATAAACAAGGATAAAGTGACATGCCTTTACAGAAGCTTCATAAAATGTTTTACTCTTTTAATGCCCGGGGCTCCAACACCATCTAACTCTCTCCCTATCTTCTGTCTTAATAATCTTGGTAGTCGCCCATGAAGGTCACATCCAGCTGAGCTCCCCATCTTCCATTTGCTAAGTTCCAGAGACTTCACTCATAAGCGAGAGGCCAAACCTATAAACTTAAAACACAGTTTCAGACATTTATAGCAACCCACTGAAGCAAGCAGTACTCTGTCTGTAGTTTTAGGGTCCAAATAAAGTCATCCCAAGATCCTCAACATACCTCGAGATATCTTTCACCTGATGAATGCAATAAAATAAAATAAAAAAATGTTAAAAAAGTCTGTACACTTGATAACCTCAGGTACTTGTTCTTGGCTGATGGGAGCAGAACCTAATCGTGGTCTTCTGCTCTTGTAGCTTAACCACCTCAAGTTTTTATGGGTTATGTGTTCTGAGGTGCTTTTCAGCTCACCACGTTTGCAAAAAGTGATAATTTGGGTTTCTATAGACTTCCTGTAGGCTCAGAGCAGTTTGGCAATTTTCCCCAGATCTCTTTAATCAACAACATTTACATTTCATATCATTTGACATTTTATACAACTGAGGATTAAGGGCCTTGTTCAAGGACCCAGCAGTTGCAGCTTGTTGGACATGGGATCTGTACTCTCACCCTTCCAGTCTAGATCAGTAGTCTAACACCTTAACACTAAGCTATCACAACTCCCACCCACACCCCAAGGGTGTTTCTACTCACAGCACTTTCTCTCACTCAGTGATTTCAATGCTAAACTATCGACACTGTTGAGCGTGAAATATTCAGGACATCAGCACAAATGGCACAGTTAAAGTCACAGAGATCAAACTTTTTCACCCGTTATGATGTTTGAACGTGAATATTTTCTGAAGCTCTCGTATCTACATGATTTTTTTTTTGCATTGTACTGCTGTCATTTGATTAGCCGATTGGATAACTGCATAAAAATGATCATAAGAGTATCTATATTAGTAGCGACTGCTTTATCCTTAGTTATTGCTGAGTTCAGTTTAAGAAGTCCGAATGACCTTTTGTAGCCTTTGCAGCAACATGAAAAATAATATAAAATGCCAAGATGGCAAGTCAACAAAAGTCATGCATGCAGGGATTATTCAAGTCTGTTCCTCCAGCGGAGATCTATATGTTAAGATATTTTTAATTGGATCAGAGCTATGGGAGTCTGCACACCTACATTTGATTAAAACGCGAGGTGAGGAAATGGAAACTTCACTTTCAATACAACAGTTAGAGTTTGAAAGGCTTATGAAAGAACTCCAGGCGCTTTTGAGGTGCAGGCAGTTCATTAAAACTTAAGATAGAGTCACCGGAAGGAAATTGGCAGCCGGATTAAAATGGCGCACTGGTGAGGAAAAAATCGATATGTCTGTTTGAAAGGGTGATCTGGTGTGATCTCACCATCAACCTTTTCCAGCTTTGTGTGTGTGTGTGTGTGTGTGTGTGTGTGTGTGTGTGTGTGTGTGTGTGTGTGTGTGTGTGGTAAGGGGCGGCAAAAGCCACATGTCAGACGAGAGATCATGATGAAGCCAGGAGAGAAAATTTATGAGTGAACACCCTAGAGATGGGTCACATATATTTACAAGATACGACAGACTGACGTCCATCCTCACACGAGCCACAGACGAGGAGGTAAGAGACCGAATTTGCACCAGATACATTTTTAAGAGAGCAAGCTGAAGGTTAATTCCAGCGGCACTGCTTTTCTAGGAAAGTACATTACATGGATAGATATTTGCGTTTTATTGCCTTGATAATGACGCCATGTAGCAGAAAGCCCTGACAGATTCCACTGGCTCCTCGTTTTAAGTTATGATATATAGAGTCTCAGAATGGTACTTGCAAAACGCACACTGTGCAAAACCTGATGAGTCTGCCTGTGGCGACGCACAATAGCGATAAGCTTAGTAGTACACAGTGAGCGCCCAGAAAGCCATCTGCCTTATGGTTCCCTTAAGAGACAGCCATCTATACTAAAATACAAGCAATCCATCAGCTCAGGAATAAAAAAGCAGCTCTTTCCCTTAAGTCTAAAAAGAAACACAATGTCCTTCAGTGAACAGTATATAGCATATGGAAATTTAGGGTACTTGCTCACTATAAATTTATAGTAATGTAACACATGGCAGAAGCTTCTTTTAGGGTAAAACAGATACCACTGTATTAATAATAACTGCTTTGTCCTTGTAGTAATTTCCTTGTAGTAGTAGCAGAACTGTTTTAATAGAAAAGGGTTTGTGTATTTTGACATATACATGGAGTTTTGTAGAGAATAAGACACTACAAGATGCTCTGAAACAGAAAAATGTCGATGTAGTATGGCTTGGTATAAAGCAGAGCGATTGATTGTGTTGTATTGCATTCTTAACAGTTTGTACAGACACAATTTTGAGCAAAGTCCATGATACAAGTATCTCTTACATTAAAAGAACAACAAGCCTGAGGGCACGAAATCTCACAAACATTACAGCGCAATGAAATTCTTTTCTTCTCATATCCCAGCTAAGGACATTTGGGGTCAGTGCACAGGGGCAGCTATGATGCAGCACCCCTGGACCCGGGTTTTGAGGGCCTTGAACCCCGATCCTCTGATCAGCATCCCAGAGCCTTAACCGCTTGACCCACCACTGTAATAAATGAATGCATTACATCAGCTACAAACAGCTACTCTTCTTATTCTTTCGCTCTCTTTGAAATGTTGGTAATAATAGGAAAAATGTAGCTTGTCTTGTTAACAAGAAAAATCCAAAAATCCTCTGTTCCAAAGACTCCCCCATGATGGAAACCTTAAAAGAACATTTGCTTTCCCCAAGCTTTACTGGATTGTTGAATATATATTTACATGTTTTTATTATTTATTATTGATTTTGATCTTTTATGTCCTTGTGAATCAGCTGTAATTCTAAAGTGCTAACATACAGTATTACAATGCAGCCTGCACTACTGTCTGAGGTGTTAATATGAATCTTCTGTCCAATGAGATTTGAGAATTCACTGTGGTATAAACTAAAACACTATACGTTAAAAAACCTTTAACATTTCATATGGTCAAATCTCGACCCCTGACCTTCAGGGGCCCCAACAGGTCAAAGAGAGGGATCTTTAAATGTCTCAGGTAGACATTTAATGCCCCTCGAAATGCAGGAAAGACTCTATGGCGCTATGTAGCTATTCTATAAATCCTTTCCATATCATTTACAGAGGGAGGAAAAGATCATACGCACACATTAAAGTCCACCTTTCACACTGCAAATGGCCTGCTCCTGCCAATCCTCTCGCGATGTATAATTCAGTGAGTGTTGTAAATCTGCACAACGCCTCCATTGTACAGCAGGCGCTCTGTTATAGCAGTATCAGCAGGGGAAAGAGCTACAGAAGAGTGGATGACCTCTCTGGAAACAGTGCTCTGAGCAAACAGATCCAACCGACGGAGGGCAAAGCGGAGTGAATCTTTAACCTCGGGAGGGTCCGAATTTCAAACACGACCTTAAATTTCTTCCAAGCGGACTCACCACGGATGTACCGACTCTGACAGGGACTACGAAGACAGCCTTTTAATCAGCTTCTGCTCTGTGCATTACACTTGGCCTGCTTTGTCCTGGATCACAATAAAAAGAGACACATCAGAGGAACAGTGAGATCTGCAAAGTGAATATTAAATGATCTGTGATGCACCGTGTTGCAGTTTTCAGTATTTTTCATTCGTCTTTTCCTCAGGACATTTGCAAAAAGTGCAGTACACAACTGTTGCTAACAGAAGGTTAAACCTGGAATGACTCATCTGCCAATATCACTGGAATAATAGAAGGTCAAGGGCTCAGTCACTGTTAGAGGCGAGGGACTGGTTAAGTCTCATGCAGTTTAAATAACAACCTGCCTCCAGACCAGATAAAGCACCAAATAACTTTATGATATATATATTTAAAAGAATCACGTAACCTCAGTGTTTTAGAAGGCCATCTCTAAACCCTTTTACATTTCCAGAACATCTGATCCATTTTTATATATTCCGTGTAGTCCATAAAAACCAGTCTATAAATTTCTACGTTTTTCAGGATGCATGATTGTTTTTAGTTTTTTTTTGCACTTGCTCTGAAACTAACCTCAGTTTTGCCACAATCAAGGTAAAATTCTGAGCAGAAAACTGCTTCAAGATGGAGAAGTAGTTTGCAAATGGGTGCAATTTACTTGCATAGTAATCACCGCCATTTTATAATATCAATTCTGTTCAAGCACCTCTCAGACAAAACCTAAATGCAGTACGCACGAGAAACGGCTCGACTGTGCAGCACTGTACAGACAAAGTGTCCTGATATGCAGTTAGATATACCTTTACAAAAGGAAACAATGTAATTATGCAAAAATAATGGCACCACAGTGTCCTAGGTGGGGTAGCTTCCTAGAGCAGAGGAGGTGGAAGATTGCATGCTTTATGACACAAATGCAAAACAGTGACATGTTTATTTCAATATTTCCAAATGGCTCCAATTTAACTTAACTTCTTAATCAGCACCAAGTTGCAAACTGAATGGTCTCAAATATGGAGCAACAAGAGACTATCCAAGTCTGGGAAGTTGGTTAGGTTCTCATTTTCCTGTACCAAAACACCTGACTGCATTTCCTCTCACTCAGAGGCAGGTGCCAGGGCTATTAGAAAGTGTGGTGTCAGCATCTGAGCCACGCATCTGCGGCTGAACAGCTGTGTGCGTCAGTGTTCAGTGAGAGAGGTGGAACAAAGCGAGGGAAAGAGGTGCAAAGGCAGGAAAGGAGATATCACGGACCTCTCGTGTTGCCGTCTGTGACATCCCGCAGGTGCCCATGTCGCGGCTGCCATGTCGGACTCGACCAACACGCTCCACCTTCACCTGACAGAATACAGGCATATGGTGATGGATGTGGGTGTCTGTAACCGAGTGTGCCTGCACATCAAGAGCTTCGATCACTGACCATAATCAGTCTCATGGTCTCAACAAGCTCACATAGCCTCAGGCTGTTAGCCCCTGCTTCATTAGAGCTGGTGGAAGGGAAGCAATGCTAATGCATTCCTCCAAGGGGATGCTCCCTTTGTAAAAAAAAAGTTAAACGTTGAGGGGAAAAATGTGATTGCTTGATTGATTTACTCTACTACAGTACAGAGCGGTATGTGATGCTTGATTAAAGTAGACGCTGGCTGCCGTTACAACGGAGCAATTTGTAAATAATGAGCGACTAATAAGTGGCCTTATTAAGAGCAAATAGTCAAAAGAACAACTCCGCTGAGAAACATTCAGTCTCAGCCTAGACAAAGTGTGATTTGTGCTGCAGAGGCAACACACAAAGTGCAGGATACAGCCTTGGGCAAGAATGGAAGGACGGATGATGGGATGAAGGGAAGGAGGGCTAGAGGGAGGGAGAGAAATGAATGCTTACAGGCAACAACTTCAGGGATAAGTGCCTTTTGACCTCACTCCATTAACTTTTCTCTGATGGCTCTGCAGGAAAGCAGGAGAGACAAGGAAAGAATCTTACTCGGAACGCCAACGCAAGCCAGACCTGCTGGAATTCTCTCTGGAGTGAACAGAGTTGATATGTAAGGTACCACAGTTCTCTGACTCACAGGACTAAATCAAGTGGAATGATTACCTGATGAGGACCAGAAATCCCCACCCAATCTGACTCGGTCAAATTAGATTTGATTAGGAGAGATCAAATAAAGCGGATAAAGAAAAAAAGATGAGGGGAGTGTTGACAACTGAACTTCAACACTGAGGGAGTGACTACTCTTTTAAGAAACTACAGACTGCCTCAACCCAGATTCCAACCCAGTACACATCAGAAAGAGCTCATTCCCAAAAGGCTTACATATCATAGAGAAATATTAATTCATTGTCTACCGCTTAGCCGAACTATTCTCGGGTCACGGGGAGCCTGTGCCTATCTCAGGCGTCATTGGGCATCAAGGCAGGATACACCCTGGACGGAGTGCCAACCCATCACAGGGCACACACACGCTCTCATTCACTCACACAATCACACACTACGGACAATTTAGAGATGCCAATCAACCTACCACGCATGTTTTTGGACTGGGGGAGGAAACCGAAGCACCCGGAGGAAACCCCCGAAGCACGGGGAGAACATAGAGAAATATGTTTAATTCAATTCAATTCAGTTTGTATAGTACTTTTAACAATGAAAATTGTCTCAAAGCAGCCTTACCAAACATTTAGAACACTTAATCCAATCAATTATTAGTAAGGGAGTGGCAGCAGGACATCAAGGACCATCACTGAACAAAGAGTATACGTGAGCATAATTACCATTTACCATTTGGGTGATAACACCTGTAACAATACCAAGCCAAGGTGTATGTGATTGTAATTACCATTTAAAGACATCCAGCTAGACGATAGCATCAGCCAGTCATTTGGGTGATACTCAGTTCTGACACTTAATTTACATTTAAAGTGAAACTCATAAAATACAAACAGGAAACACAGTATAAAATGTTTCAGTTTCTTTTCGACTCTGATGAACCCAAAGTACTTTATGTATTTTGTCACTGCTACACTGCAATAAACTACTTCTTCATTAAGATCTTCGACGACCTCTTTGTTTTATTTTTCTGACACCCTTATAACATGATTACAGGGTAGTTGTTCTATAACATTAATTGTAGTGTAAATATGTGTAGTTTAACAATACTTTATAGTGGTATAAGTGGTAGGAAGTGGTAGGAATAAAATAACAAAAGGACACACTGTTATAGTCAAATAATCTCTTGGATGAGAACAGGAGCTCAGCGTCACTCTGGCTGCGCTCTTACACCACCGTGTCATTGATTATTTTCCAATAACAGCATGAGCTGTTGTGTTTTATTTGACATGGGTTATACACACTATATAGTTTCACAAGCATGTCAGTAAGACCAGTTTTTAAAGATTTCACGAAACTACCCTGGATGAATGACCTTGTGCAATCCAGCAGCTGGACATTTACTATGGCATTTCAGGCTTTAACAACAGCTGGATGCTGGCAAATCACATAAAGCATCCTTGAGTGTCAACAAACCATTTCTCCAGACTAAGCAAGGCAAGGGTGGTAAACATCTCATAAGCTGAATTACAATACCGACTGGATTACTGGCCTAATGTGATTATAAAATAAAGTTCGAAAACTGAAAGCGTGCTTAAACAAGCAGTACACTAGTGACATTACACTACAGTCTGAGCCTAGAAATGAACAGCTGTTAATTTATAAATAACAGCTGTTAGTTAGATTACATACGATGCCCATATGATGCAAGAATTAAGTTTGTACATAATACTTATTACTTTTTAAGCGACTTGGTGTTAATTAGCACTAATGACACAGAAGCATCGGTTTTATGTGTTATTGTGCACAGTCTCTATAAAGATTCTATTTTATATTTTAATAAGAATAAAAAGTTTCTTGTATGAATTAAATTGAGGAATATGCTAATATGAAATAATAATAATAATAATTCAAATGTTAATGTTAATAAATAGATAGATAGATAGATAGATAGATAGATAGATAGATAAATGGATAAATAGCTAGATAGATAAATATGATAATATTATAGAAATATTAGAAATATAGATAATGACTTTTTTTAATGAATAATTAGATCAGGTCAAGAAAACAAGCATGACCTTCACCCATAACCCTTACATCTGACATTTGATGACTATGGTGAATTTGCTGACAGAAAAATAAAAGTTAACCAGTCCTGAACCAAAGATCTTTTCAGCAGTTAACAGGGTTACTTCCTGCTTGAAAATCCTCTGCTTTTGCAGCCAAGCACTGATGACGGACAGCTGAACACCAACGAACGTCTCTCACTTAGAAACAGGGTCAGCCTAATTTAAGGCATACACACAGCATCCAACACAAACAGAATTTCTTTTGTGAGAGGAAAAAAAAAGAACTGAAAGGAAAATCACACCATGAGGGAAAACTGGTAAAAATGCATGCTGTTGTGTGTACACACAGAAGGAGAAATAGCAGCAAGGCTGTGCGAATAGCAGGAAAGCATTCAAATTTCTCTGGCTTCTTTTCTCCCAGAATGAAAAGCGTCAGTGTGCTGAATGCAGGCTGAGCAGGCAGGCCCGGTGCTGATGCGCAGGAGCAGGGTCTGTCTCTGAGAAGTGGCCATTCAATTCTGATTATGGCCACCTAATAGAAAGTAATGAGCAGGCCTTATGCTCCAGTGACTTCGGTTTTCCCCAGCGGGGTAGCAGCGCTCTCTGCAAAGGCCAAACCACTGCAGCACTGATTGAGTCTGACACTCAGGCTGAAGGAGAGGGGCCAAGAAACGTGGAGAGGAAAAGAAAAAAAGAGGCGGTGAACCTGGCAAGTTCCGATAGGCAGCTTATGTGTAGTCAGCAGAATGACAGGAAGCAAGGGGAGGCTTTTTTTTTTTCGGGGGGAATTTGCTATCGAGCGCAATTATATATAGACATCTGATTTCAGCTGGTGCCAGATTGTTGTGGACAGCGCATTAGAAAGTGAGGATATCTTTCAAATGGAAAGCCTTATCGGATTTGAAGAAACCATATAAACAGACACGGATGTTAGCATCATCATTGTATTATTCAATTCATACACACTATTAAACTGATATCTATAATATGCCACATAAGTAGATTAGAAGATAAGGAGAAGAGCAGTAAATACAACAGCAGGTGCATATTATATAAAAGTTTTCCTATTTCGCATTCCCAGGAATCTTACTTGTCAGATTTTGTCGGTAAACATATCCACATTGTGACCTACAATCTTTCCTGCACTGCTTTATTCACTCTGGACTGTAGGTTGCTTGACTGTATAGTTTACTCAGTAGAGCACTGTTGCCCAAAAAACCTGTTCTGCCCACAGCTTTAATGGCTTTAGACACGGCAGGCAGATCTCTCTGTGCTCCACCTGTCTCTCCTCTGCTTCGCTTAAGAAAAGTCAGAATTTCTGCCCAGCGCAGCTTTTCCTACATCGTCTCTTGTGTGGTAACCATAGCGACAGCAAGTACAGTTAGCGCTCAGCCAACCAGGACTGCGTTGTTATTTTATATCCACAGGCTGCATAATAAACATAGAAAAACATCTGACCAGAAACCAAAGGCGTTTGATGTGAGGTGCCTGTTCATGTACTTTTCCACTAAATCTAAAAATATCTACGGAGACAGGAGGATGTGTGCTGGTCTCGGGCACGGTTGCTTGGGGTCGAGCACGGCTGCTCGTGTCACTTTGCTGCTCACAGGATTTGTTAGTAGGCTGTTTTGAGCAATGGTGTCTCTATTACCAAGGAAATGAGACATGCTACTGTGCTTCTTGTTCTTGCTTTTCTTATTATTATTACTTAAATTTCTCAACAGTACTATCATCACAGAGCAACTGAGACAGTAATTGGATCATCGGATATTTCACAAAATTCCACTCGTCTACTTTTGGACATTTTTTTAACTTGTAAACTGATCTTGACGATTTTGTTTTCTGTAAACAAAACTTACTATAATTGAAAAACACATGGATGATGAAGGAGCCGAGTAAAAAGAAAAGGACAACCACAGAGGCAGAGACAGACTGACAGCACTTACCATCGATTCGGCTCACCAGCTCCTCCAGAGCTTTCACTTTCCTCTGGATCCCCGGCTGGGCGAAAGTGTAGTTGTCCTAAAGAACAAAAAAAAAGAGGGATGCTCAGGCATAGCTCTAGCTAACAGATCATTACTGAGGTATGAAGATGTTGTGATTGACAGGTCCCTGTGGAGAGCTCATTTACAATACATTTACATCAGTGCAATTAAAAGTCATTGATCGCATAAAATAGAATCCATTAGCCATGCTTACATAATGTCTTTATGCCTCGGGGATTTTTACAGCATAATGACAACCATGGGGAAAAGGGACTATCAAGAACACAGTTAACACACTCTCAATCTCTCACACAAAGACACACAAACACAATGGCCTATGGGGTATAGTCAATTCCAGTGTAGTAAAGCACATAACTGCCCGTAAACACACACACACACACACACACACACACACACACACACACAAAGCAAGATGGCCATAGTGAGGGTAGCTGCATGCTGGGAATAGTACGCGCCATAATTAAGTGATAATATTCATCATGGTGCTGTGGCCCACAGTGCAGCATAATTACCACATTCATTTCTGCGTGTGCTGCCGGTCCTCATGACCAGACAGCCACTTAGGAATCCTGCTCCACACCTACATCTCTGCCCCGCTTGCCAATTACTACCCCAGCTAGCTGTTAACCTAGCTACATTTGACCACCACTTCAGAAAGCGGTCAGTGGACTGCTGCATGCAGAGGGTTAAAGAAGATGAATACTGTGATCAAAGTGCTAGACGGGGATATTGATAAACAATAGTGGCTGAAGACCCATCATTCACAGCAATTACAGGGCTGCTGGAGAAGATTAGGTGCAAGAGGGAAGTGTGTGCTTGTGGGCAGGTCTCAGGCGAGATGGTGAGAACTCACTTATCCTCCCACAAATAGGAAGCGCTACTGAGCAAAGGCAGCTTTACGGTGTACGATATTCAAGTTGATTTTGCAAATAATACAGAATAAAATAATAACATCTGAATCAATCAAGGGTTGAGATCAGGGGCCAAGGTTATCCTTAAGTACTCGTAATTTAATGACCCTCACGGGCTATTTTTATGTTTTCAAATTATTAGCTGTAACTGTTAGGAAATCTCCTAAAATCCTGACACAAACCCACACCTGACAAGCAATTCCAACAGGTGTTAGTGTTCCAGATTGACAAAGAAACAGCCCTTGTTGCTCTGACTCACAAGGGCAGACAGATATTGAGTGTGTCTAAGCGTTAAGAGTGTGTGTGTGTCTCCATCTTTGATGAGGCTTCAGAGAGTGAGGAAGCTTTAATGTGGCCTGGGAGCAGCTAAGGCGGCAAACGTCCCACAAGGGGAGAGAAGTCATTAACCGATAAACAATTGCGGCTGTCCTTCAGGCTGTGCAGCCACTGCACTCCAGACGTGCCTTGGATGAATACACAAGGAGCCGCATCCCAACACTTAAAGTGATTCCAGCTCTGGTAGGGTTTTTTCTTCTCTTCAACTCTCTTTTCCTTTTCTCCGTGACCTCGAAATAGGACTGGTGGAGCAACCCTAAATACGGTAAAACAGATGGAACAGTTCGTGCCTGGCCTACTTTTGCAGGCCTGAACCTACTCTTCAGCTGGAGCGATGACCCTTGAGATCACTTGCGGCTCAGTGAACATTAACGCCCAAAGCCTGGATAATCTATCTCTGCAGGAGCCTCTCTATCTGTTAAAGTGGTGGAAGATTACAGGTAGGATGAATGTGTTTGATGTTTTGAAATGCAGGTGAATTTGAATAAAGAGGAACAGCCTAGTGCATTACAGCATACAACATTATGTGTGACTGCACAATATACCGGCAGGCTAGTAATATTTTAATTTAGCTGGAAGCAGTTATGTAAGAACATGGCTTTTTAACACAATTTTCTATTTATTTAGCTGTGAATCATCTATATTGTATGACAGGTTTTAGTCTGGAAGGGCAAGGAAGAACAAGTGCTTCCTCAAACACGTGTAACCCTGCCTCTTTCGTAACTGCTATACAAAGAGCACTTCAAGAATGAATTTTCTTTTATTATTATTATTATTATTATTATTATTATTATTATTATTTAACAGTGTTACAAATTTCTTTAGAATGAGTTATGTATGTGAGCAAAATCAGACTGAAAATTGTATGCACTGAAGTCTATAACATATTTTAGTGGCGAGCCAGCCAGGAGTGCAAAAGAATATTAACAATAATAACCACTGTTATTAAAAAGAAATAATGCCTAACAAATTTTGCTACAAACCACCCAATTTCTTGTCCACTAAGACAAAGATTTCACACAGAATCTCAATCTAATCCGTTATGCTATCGTTATTGTAATGACTAGACATCCATCCATCCATGTCTGGCAGCACGCTGGTCTGTGAGTGCCATCATGTGCAGTATAATGTAAAGCTGTTGCTCCGGAGACACAAAATTATTAAAGAAAAAAATAGCTTCATGCTCCAGTACAATTCCTACCACTCTATTCACACCCAGGGTAAATGTGGACATCCTGTTCCTGGCTTGTTGATCCGGGATAAGATAAAATTGTGTTCAAGCAACAAAATATTCTCTTTGATGACATGAGGCATACTGTCAGTTAGATTTAAGATCCAAAGTTGCTAACTAGAGGCCTTCTTTACTCCTCTTCTGTGTGCCATGTAGTAGCAGGTCATTTACCTGTTAAGACGTGAGAGGGGAGGTTAGTCTTAAGTATGCATTAAGCCTGCCCAGAGGCTTTGGTAATTACATTTGCATTATTAAAGCTCCTCTGCAGTAATTTAATAAAGCACTTCGGCTGTAGCACATCTTAGCCAAAGAGCCATAAACAACTTGAAGTTTTCACAGCAATGAGATCCTTTTATTTCTTACCATTTACCTGTGCTGCCTCCACTAAATTGACCTCTGAGCTAAGGGAGCATGGCAAGACAAACAGGTATAAAGACAAAGACAAACAGAACAGGATAAGACCAAAGATAGCCCTCCAATGCCCTTAAAGCCCTCCAGTGTCCAGGCAAAGATTCATTCACAAACTGTAAACCTTGATGTCCTCAGCATGCTTAATGTCTGCAAGTGTTGGTCTGCACTGCATAGAGCAATTTCCATGAATACACGAAGAAGATGCTGCTCCTCCATATCAAGCATTTTGGAATGAATCAGCTTGATCATGCCTCATTTGTAACGCTGAATTTGTTTATGGAGTCCATCTAGATGTAGTGTGCATGGCATCGGAAGTACTGCCTCCATACGATAGCACTCGTATATGGTTGAATCAGGCTACTGCAGATGGTGTATGTCAAACAGGAAGTGGCAGTCAACAATTTAGACAGTGACAAAACTATTTTTTTTTTATTTATTTTATTCAGTCTTCTAGATGATTCCATGGCTGTTTTTTTTTTATTATTATTTAGGGAGTATTACTAATGCCAAGATTTGTCTGCACTGCCTATGTCCAGTCTAGAAACTAGAAGGCTAGAGTGTACTCCATTCTATTTCTGTTATTCCACTGAAATGCTGTATTATTCACTGCTGGTGGTTCATATGTCTCAGACGTTCCACGTTGGTATTTTTTTTCCAAAAGGCCAATTTCTCTCCTGAGTCTGAAGATGACCAAGTACAAAAAAACATGGCCATGTGTGATCAATAGATGAGGCCTCTGACTTTTCCTGTGAATAAAATAGTACAATGATGGGATGAAAGCACGTTTCCGATAAGGGAGCAGCACCATGTGAACAAACGGGGAAAAAAAACAAGGCTGCTGACAGGATTTGGAGCTGTGATGACAACCCTGATAAGCTTGGTGCACAAAGCGGACTGCTCTCTGTGTGACTCGGCTCGGAGAGCAGGCTTTTATACTCACACTCTAGCTATTGATAGCTTTCCATCAGTCCAGTCGTTCTTCTCTCCCTTCCTTCATCCATGTAGCCCATTCACACAGTCAAGCCTCTTATCAGAAAATAATCCAGCTATTCGCTGTGTGAACAAACAGGATCATGAGCTTATCTCTAGAACATCTCAAAGTCACCGTCCAACATGACGCCGCTTCTCTCTCGTATGCTTGTCTATCTTCTATTCATTATGAGGCTTAAGAAAGCTTTTAGATATCTTAATGGGCTTTGAGAGTCTAGCGTTTATGTTCATGTCTTTATTCGTGAAATGCGTTCGACTGAGAGGGGTATGTGCGGCAGCAGTAAAGCGGAGTTAATTCGCAGCGCTTCATGTCACTGGGGATACGGCTGACGAGAAATGGAGGAGCTCAGTGAGCTGAGACAGAGGTATACAGTTGTCAATAAAAGAATGAGAGCAGAAAGCTGCAGCCTGGCTTTTCCTGCTGTGGCCCCTGCTCTCTCGATAGCCTCTGATTGAGTATAATTGGCAAGAGGGCACTGGGGTAAGATAGCACCTCCGCTCCTGTCAGAACACACACAAACACACCTAGACAGCAGAGTAGCTCAGAGTCAGATATTTTACAAAGTGTGCAGCTGAAATGCAGAGACAATAGCAGTTCCTTGCTCCAGCTGCAGCTCAGAGTACAAAGTCTCATTAGGATCGGTGCAATTTGGTAATGCTGGAAAAAGTAGAGAGGTAGACAAATTGAGAGAAAGGGAAACTAAAGGAAGGGCTGGTCTTCAGTTGGCCCTGTGTGCCTTTATATGCCCAGCTGCGATGATGCAACACAGTGCAGATCCTCATCAGTATTCCCAAAGAGACCCACAGGGGCAGTGCCAAAACATCACACGCCATCCACTTTGACGCTTCCTAACACTTTTCTTCGCTTGCCTGCTGCTTCACTCCTCAAGGACAGTGCCCGAGTGTCAGGAACCAAACGCCAATCAATGCTAACTATGTAACAGATGGAAGAATAGACTGGCTGAGTGGGTGTCAGTGTGTGCTTAAGTCAAAGAGTCTGTCAATACACTGTTCCAACAGAGCAGAAGACCAATTGGCCAAATCAAATCGTTAGAGCCTGAGGCTCCATTTAGGTCAATGTTTCCAATAAACACATGCAAATATTTAACAGATTATCAGCGGAATTACGAGCGCCATCAGCAATTAATTTGTCCGACCCATTTAAAGAGCTTTCCAAAGGAGCCATGAAATTAGCGTAGTCACTAAACACTGAGCTGAGGGGGGGGGCAAGAATCATAAAAAAGAGTTTCCCTACAGAAACATAGGCCCATGATATTGCACTCTCATCATAGCCTGCTACATCTCCAGCCTTTATTCCCAACACACAGTCTGGAACAGTATGGCCTACTAATGGGAATGCAATAGAGAACAATATTTGCTTGGAGATGGCAATTTCACTGAATGAATGATGTGCATGCTTTTTCCCTTTCATTTATGTTTATGCCACGTTTATAGGTTCCACTTCTGCCTTTGAAACAAACCCCCAAGCGCCGTGAGGTAAATGGTTTCATTTCTTTTCCTTCTTCGTTTGCATGCCCAGAATGAATGTGAGGAAGGGAGGAGAGAGGAAGAGAGAGAGAAAGAGGGAAATAGGCTAAATAAGCAAGAGGCTCATTAATATCACTGAAGGTGCATTTCACAGACAAAGGGCCCCGAGAGGCACCTATTTATTTAGGAAATTAATAAAAGTGAGCATTTGGCCCAGTGTAAATGCCACTTTCTGTCCACAGCAGCACTTCTGCTCTGCATGGGGAGAACGCACATCATAGCTACTCTGACCTTGGCTCTAATTGCTCAGCGGACACTAGGGAGAGCCACGTTTCCCCCCTAATGGTTTATAAACAATTTTACAGGGGCTGTGCTGCTCCACGACCTTAATTAGTTTGTGATCCTCCGACTCTTGCCCCTGGACCCCACTCTGATCCAGCGACTGATACAGGACATATTTGGGAGGGGTGTGTAATGGAGGAGCATTAACCTTAGAGACACAAACCAGGACAATTTATAGACTGGAGCTAAGTCTACTTCTCACTGCTAAAACATTCGGCAACAAACAGAACGGACCCAATGCACCCCAAGCTGCGAGGCCTTTTTAACTAGCAGCCTACGGGCCAAATCCATCCCATTTTCATATCTAAATGGTTTGCTTGAGGCTACCAGTTAATTAGCACTATATCCTCCATACAAACAAATCCTCAAATACAGATCATATGAGCTACTATTATGATGTCAGATAGCAGCCAGACCTGCCATGTGCACTTTTTCTTTCACAGTATTTGGCTGTATATATTGCTGGATAGAATAAGCACATAGCTAAAAATGTGTGCATTCTCTCTGCTGAGCAGTAAGTGCAGTCCTGCTGACTGATTCTGACACACTTCTACTGCTGAGGCTCCTCTCGCTCACCGGACCTGTCTAATTCATCGTCCTGTGTCAAGCTTTCTGCACTTTGTGACTGACTTACAGTTACTGTGGATGGTCCCAGATGTGAACCCCAAAAATTTGCACTTTAAAAAAAAGTCAACGGTCAGTTATTGTAATGGTCAGTAATGGCAGCTATGCAGCCTTGTTTCAGTGGACAGTCTCACTAGGATTTAGAACATACATAGCACCTAGTGAGTGAAATTCTCAAACAGAATTTAAACTGTCCCAAGATGTCATGCTCCTAATACACTATCATTTATCTGTGTTCCCAGATAAGTGAGGTTATTATCAGAGCAAGCTCAAATCCTGAGGAAAGACATACTTTAATAGTAAACAAATGGATGAAAAATCCATCTGAGTGCTGCAGATGGCTGTGTCATCTTTATTATTTCATTCATGTCAGTCAATTTCTTTATCTCCTGTTGTCTATGTGCACATGTTTATAATAACAAAGCGAGAGCAGCAGCTGGAAGTCTTTGAGATACAAGAGAGGAAAGTGAACAGAGTGCTTGTGCATGGTACAGGAGAGAAGAGCTAATGATGAAGAAAATGAACATGAAATGATGAGGGAGAAGAATCTCAAATGCGGAGTAGATGCTTCCCCATTACGAACAAGCTTTATGTTCTCACTGAGCTACCATCCAACCACATAAAATATTTATCTACGCATCTAGCCAAGTGACCGTCTATCGATCCAGCCGTGCCTATTTCTATATTCAGTCAAGTGTTTTAGTAACTGTCCACCCAAGTGTACACTCACTGAGCACTAGTACACCTACGCAGTCATTCAATTATTAGCCTATCATGTGGCAGCATTGCAAAGCAAAAAAAAGTCATGCAGACAGAAGCCAGCAGCTTCATGTTCAAATTGACCATCAGAATGAGAGAAAAATGTGATTGAGAGCTTAGTGTACTCAGAATGGTGCAATAAATTAAAAAAACATCTAGTGAAAGGCAGTTCTGTATACAGAAACACTCTTTTCATGGAAGAGGTCAATAGGGAATCACCAGACTGGTACAAGCTGACAGAAAGGCTACAGTAACTCATATAACCACAATGTACAATTAGGATGAGCAGAAAAGTATCTCCGAATGCACAACATGTCAAACCTTGAAGTAGATGGGCCACAACAGCAGATCATACTAGGTTCCAGCCTAGCCTAGAACTGAAAGCTGAGTGGGCACAAACTCAACAATAATGGACAGTTGAAAACTGGGGAAAATGCAGCCTGGTTTGATAAATCTTGATTTCTTCTGATGCATATAAATGATAGGGTCAAGATTTGGCACCAACAGAATGAATCTATGAACATAACCTCAAGTCAACAGCCATGCTGGTGGAGGTGATGTAATGGTGTGGGGAACGGGTTCTCGGGACACTTTGGGCTGCTAACACCAATTAATCATTGCTTGAAGGCCATAAATGCTTTGAGTATTGTTGCTGAGCGTGTGCATCCCTATATGGTCACTATTTATAACATCTTATAACGGCTACTTCCAGCATGACGATGCGCCATTTCAACTGGTTCCATGAACATGACACTGAGTTCAGAGTTCTTCATTTCTTATCCAGTCTGAATCCAATAGAACAGGTTTGGGATGTTGTAGAATGAGAGATGTATGAAAGTGCACAAGAAAAACCTGCAGGAACAGCATGATGTGATTGTGTCAACATGGAGCAGAATCTCAAAGGAAATGAGGCTGTTTTGTGAGCAAAGCATGGCTCTACCCTCCATTAGTGTAGTGTTCCTAATAAAGTGCACAATGAGTGTATATCTATCCATCCACCCGAGTGTCTATGCCCATGAGCAAATCTGCCTCATTTCCAAATTTAAATGGCTTGCCTGGGGATATCAGTTAATTAGTACGATTAACAACTGTATAAACAAATCCGAATATATAAATCAATTACACAACTATCTGCTGTAAGATATTCATCTTAAATGCCAACCCTTCATCCGTGTGGCCTTTTCTTTTGTGCAATAAGACCATTAATTTAGCTACTTAGTACAAGTTAAAGCTTATCATCGTGTTTCAAGCTATAAAGATTGTACACTGTAGAGAAAACTCATCTAATAGGACTAACAGCAATCATGTGTGAGAGTAAAGTCAGTGTTTACTGTGCAAAAATTTGACAAAAAACATAACCATTAGATTTATTTTCTAAGAAGTCTATTGTGCTACATTTTTATCTGCAGCAGGCTTTCAAGTATTCTCTTCTTCTCAATTCATCTACTCTGCCTGCATTTCCTCTATGTTTTTGTCATAATTTCTTTTGAAAGTTATATGGATTTACACTAATTGAAACCCATACACAATGCACAGTAAGTGAAATGCACAACCACAGCATGAACTATCCCATGATGCCATGAGCCTAATATACAAATCATCTAGGTAATGAATGTGTGGGAAAGTGAGACTGCTATTAGAACATCTAAAAGAAAAACAGCACTTTAGTAATAAATGAATGGGGAAAAAATTACATCTAGGCACCGCAGATGGTTTTGTCATCTTTCTTCATTATTTCATTCATGTCACTGAGGTTCTTTATCTCCTGCTGTCTAGGTGCACATATTTATATAATAAGTCATGAGCTACAGCTGCAAGTCTTTGAGATACAAGAGAGGAAAATGAACAGAGCGTTTGCACAGGGTACAGGAGAGGAGAGCTGATGGATGATGAAACGAGAGAAGACAAGAGCAAGAAGGCGAGGAATCTCTAAACTCCTCCATCATGGACTAGCCAAGTGAACCTCCACCTAAGTGTGTACCTATCCCTCCATCAAGTGTGCATCTATCCATTCACCAAGTGTGCATCTATCCATTCACCAAGTGTGTATCGATTCATCCACCCAAGTGTGTATCTATTCATCCAACCCAAGTGTGTATCGATTCATCCACCCAAGTGCGCATCTATCCATCTATACATACCTGTTCATCCACCAATTGTCTATCTATCCATCCACCAAGTGTATATCTATCCATATATACATACCTATTCATCCACCAAGTATCTACCCGTCCATCCAAGTGTCTATCTATCCATCCGCCAAGTGTGTGTTCATCCATCCACCAGGTTTATATCTATCCATCCACTCAAGTGTGTGTCTATCCATCCACAAAGTGTATATCTATCCGTCCACCCAAGTATGTATCTGTTCATCCACCAACTGTATACCTATCCATTCACTAAGTGTGTATGTATCTATCCATGCAAATGTGTATCTTTCCATCCACCAAGTGTATGTCTGTCCATCCACTAAGTGTGCATCTATCAATCCACCAAGTGTGCATCTATCAATCCACCAAGTGTGTATCCATCCATCTACACAAGTGTGTATGCATCCATCCAGACAAGGGTGTATCTATCCATCCACCCAAGTATGTATCTATCTGTCCACAAACTGTGCATCCATTCACAAGGGGTATATCTATCAATCCACCCATGGGTATACCTATCCATCCACCAAGTGTGTTTCTATCTACCCAAGTACATACATATTCATCCACCAAGTGTGTATCTATCTATCCACCCAATTATGTATCTATTCATCCACACAAGTATGCATTTAACCATCCACCAAGTGTAAATCTATCTATCCACCAAGTGTGTATCCATCCATCCACCAAGTGTATATCTGTATAAATCATCCACCAAGTGTATATGTATCCATCTACCCAGTACATACCTATTCATCCAGCAAGTGTATATCTATCTATCCACCCAAGTGTGCTTTTAACCATCCACCAATGTCTATCCATCCATTCACCCAAGTGTCTGTCTATTCATCCAACCATGTATTCATTTATCCAACTATCTACCCATCCACTTAGTGGTCTACATCATTTTGCATAGCACAGAAATGACCCTATTAACCCAACCACCCAACTGTGTACCTATTATCACATCCACCCAGATGTTTATTAACACAATCTATTAACAGTCTTCAGGATTAGCTGCCCTTCCAACCTAGAGATTCTGCATAAAGGAGCTCGAAAGCATTATGTCAAAAAAGTCTGATGATGTACTTCAACAAAGAGTTGCTTTAACAAAACTATTGCTGATCCTTCAACAATGTCAATGCCTATTCCTGCTGTGAATTTCTGCAGGAATGCTGTACTCCATTTATAACCAGAAATGAGAAAAGCAGCTCCGTGCAGACACGGCATTGTAATGAATACCGGGTATATTTCTGCAGCTCCAGAAAAAAAGAATAAAGAAACATAAATGAAAACAGGGCAATTTGACGTCAAAATAAGTACTACATCTGTTTTTCCAGGCAAATGAATTTGCAAGATGCAACTGTGCCATCAGTGTTGAAATAGCAAATAATTCCATTGTTGCTAAATTGACAGCATATGATTTTGCCTTGCTCCCGCTGCTGATCTTGTTATTTATCTATGAAGCTGCTTAGAAGGCATGCTATCATTTCCTCTCAAACAGCTTATTTTTCTTATATTTGCAGCTGCATGGATGAACAACTGGAATTGGACTAATGAATTTATTTCATTGTACATCAGAAGTATGAACAATTTTAGAAATCTCTTCCTAAATGTGAAATTGGTTGTGCGATTGTTAATTCATTCCTAAGCTGTAATTCAACACCAAAGCCGACTAAAGACAAACTAATGCCTCATATATATTGCTGAAAGTTTCAATGATGGTAAGTATTTGGTTTTAAAAGACCTGATCCGTTTCTTCTTCTTTCAGCTGCTCTGAGACAATGGTTGTATAGCAAGCAGTACTCGTAGTCTTTGTCAGTACTGAAACAACCTAATAACACTCTGAAAGACACTTTCACTTTGAAAGAGAGGTACATTTTTCCACTGTCAAGGTTCTAGTGCTTGTCTCTGAGTCAGTGCCTAATCTACACCTTTCAAGCTTTTCTACAATAAAAAAAAAAAAAAAAGGCAGGTTGTGGGCTGGCAAAAATCAGTTCGGTTCCAGCACCAAAATACTGGTTGCTGGTCTGAAGCCAAGAACCAGGGTCATATCAGGATTATGGATGATGTAATATCATTGCCTTGGCAACAATTTGACAAACTCAAATGATTTTTATGATCATCAACTTAAGACATAAATGTTTAATCATTTCCATAAAATTTATGGGGAATGCATGGTCAGATTCATTGACTATGTTGGCAACTTGATGTTGCGTACAGATGAGGAAGGATTTCATTTGAGTTTATTTACATCACACTTCAAACTATTCATCCTGTCACAAAAGCAGCTTTACAGGGGTCTGGGTATAGATAGTGGCAAGGAAATATTCCATCAAACAACACAAGGAAGAACTGTTGAGAGGACTCAAAAAAGGATTTGTCCTTTACTGGGAGAGATTAAAAATCATTACGGTATACAGCTATCGACAGTAAAGGCAAAAGATACAAAGTTTACTAAAAGGATGCGCATTATTATGGGGCTGTGAGCATGATTCAACTTACAGTTGAAGCCACTTGTTTACATACACCTATGCTAAAGCTATTCAATCTCCATTACCACAGATTTCCTTTGGCAATTAGGGTATCTAGTTTGTTCACATCGACATAAATCAATCATAGACAGCTTTATGAAAGCTTTAATTCTCTATATCAGAATACCAATAAGTTAAAGTTTATATACACCAAAATAAAAGTCTGAAAGATTCCATAAATTGATGTAGTGACATTTAGAGGCTTCTGACTGGCTAAATGTTATAATTAAGGATTAATTGGGAATGCATCTCTGGCTGGAATATGGCCTACCTTTAAAGGCGTTTTGCTCTTGAATACCTTGGGAATATCCAAGCAACTTAACCAAGACCTCAGAAGAAAAAAAAATATAGAAATCTGGTTCCTCCTTCCAAACAACAGTACCATGAACACCTGCATGAACAACTGTATGCATATAAAGAAATCCTTTGAGCAAATCATAACTTCTTCTTTCATGGAAAATAGGTACAATGTCCCAAAGATGAACAAACTATGGTCTGAATATTTCAACTGAATCCCAACAACAACAAAAAATAAACTGGTTATGGAGTTGGAGGCATCACTTATCAATGTTTGTATAGTTGCTTTCGGCTGCTCCCTGTTCGGGGTCGCCACAGCGGACCAACTGGTCCGCACAACAACTTGGCAAATGTTTTACGCCGGATGCCCTTCCTGACGCAACCCTCCCATTTTTCTGGGCTTGGGACCGACACTGCGTCCAGTGGCTGGGGTTGAGGCATTGGCTGGGAATCGAACCCGGGCCTTTCACATGATAGGCGAGAAACCTACCACTGAGCCACCAATGCCCCTTATCAATGTTTGTATATCTAGCATTAATCGAATCCGGCAGCACTGTAGCCTAAAAGGCTATGATGGAAGGAAGAAGCCCCTATTTTAAGACTAGCACAAAAAGGCAGACTTAGGTGATCACCAGGCTCTTAAAAGAGTGTGCCATTTTATTCAGATGAAACAGAAAGTTTGGCCATAATGATAATGGAGGGTGAGGATTTGGATCCAGACAACAGAATCCCAAATGTAAAACATGGTGGTGGCGGCATCATGCTGCAAAACGGACTGGCATATTTTAGAGAATATTCCCTGAACCATCAGCATCTTGTCAGTGGAAAAGGAGTATGGTAACCCTTCTCTTTCCACAGACCAATATGCTATCTGCTTTGCATGAGTGGCATCAGGTGCTGGTGCTGCTGACACTGTGCCAGGATGCACATCAGCTGATGACCTTGGAATCCACTCAGCTAATACTCGGGTGGAGGAGTGTGATCGATGTGTGTTTTGCATGGCAAGAGAGTTTAAGAGTTAACCTGGAGCAGTGGCACGCAGAAGGTTAAGCTGTAATAATTGCAAACACTGTTCTCCCCTGAGCACCGCTTAGCTCCACCTGCCACACTGTGTTTAACATCATTCAACATTAAACGGTGGAGGTGACAGCCCAACAACAAACAAAACTCCCTCTGTCTGACTGTCATCACACCCACACACTCAGCAGCATGCTACAGCGAGATCACATCCCACAGAATAAGAGAAGCAAAACTCTATCTAATTACCTGAGCATGAACCGAAGAGAATTAATGTCTGAAAAATACATATAGTCCCTGCTTGATGGCATAAAAATATTTCATGTTGAAATACAGTACAAATAACATTATACCACAGCATTGCTCAATACTCGATTCTGACTGGTCAGGTGCTTTCTAGAATTCTCTATAACAGCATATGGCTCGTTCTGACATGCTGTAGTTTCTATAGTAACAAATACTGGGATTACAATACTATTAAAGCTGTTTCTTTACATTTTCCATCACTGAAAAGTTTTCATGACAGAACCACTTGTGCTTTGCAGTTTCTTAGTTAGCTACAAGCTACATTTATTCAAGAGAGACTGAGGGAATGACTGTTTATAGCTGTTTATATAATGTAAGCAGTGACAGGCAACGTACATGTTGTTCCACAACATAAAACGAAATTATAAACATACTTTATGATGCAACAATAAGTCTTACTCTGTGTTTGATCACATCACACCACCCTACTGATGATCAGTTTGTTTATTAGAGCTGCATGTGTGTAAGAAGTATACGTAAGTTGTATATGTATAAGGACTGTGTGAGAAGTGTGTGTGTGTTTACGAGAGGAATGTTTGCTAGAGATGTACATGAGAGAGACGTGTGCAAGAGCTATATGTGTGAGAGTTGTATATGTGAAAGAGCTATATGTGTGAGAGAATTGTGTGTGTGTGTGTGTGTTGTATGTGTGTAAGAGCTGTTGATTTGTGAGATCTGTGTGTGAGAGATGCATGTGTGAGGAGCTGATGATTTGTGAGATCTGCATGTGTGAAAGATGCACATGTGTGAGCTGTTTGTGTGTGTGATCTGTGTGAGAGATGTATAAGTGAGAGAACTGTACATGTGTGAGAGGGCTTTATGTGTGAGAGAGCTGTATGTGTGAGAGATGTGTGTGAGAGCTTTTGATTTGTAAGATCTGTGTGAGAGATGTGTGTGAGAGCTAATGATTTGTGAGATCTGCGTGTGACAGATGCATGTGTGAGATCTGTGTGAGAGCTGTACAAGTGACAGAGCTGTGTGTGAGAGAGACTTCTCTGTGTTGCATGTGTGAGAGCTGTTGAATTGTGAGATTTGGGTGTGAGAGATGCATGTGTGCAAGCTGTTTGTGAGAGGTCTGTGTGAGAGATGTATAAGTAAGAGAACTCTGTGTGTGAGAGAGCTGTTGATTTCTGAGATCTGTGTGTGAGATGCATGTGTGAAGCTGCATGTGTGCATGTGAGAGCTGTAAATGTGCGAGAGCTGTACGTGTAAGAGATGTGCAACAGCCGTATGTATGTGAGAGCTGTATGTGTGCAAGAGTTGTGTGTGAGAGTGCTGTATGTATGCGAGAGCTGTTAGTGTGAAAGCTATATGTGCGCGAGAGCTGTGTCTGCACACGAGAGCTGTAAATGTGCGAGAGTTGTACGTGTAAGAGATGTGCAACAGCCGTATGTATGTGAGAGCTGTATGTGTGCAAGAGTTGTGTGTGAGAGTGCTGTATGTATGCGAGAGCTGTTAGTGTGAAAGCTATATGTGCACGAGAGCTGTGTCTGCACACGAGAGCTGTAAATGTGCGAGAGCTGTACGTGTAAGAGATGTGCAACAGCCGTATGTATGTGAGAGCTGTATGTGTGCAAGAGTTGTGTGTGAGAGTGCTGTATGTATGCGAGAGCTGTTAGTGTGAAAGCTATATGTGCACGAGAGCTGTGTCTGCACACGAGAGCTGTAAATGTGCGAGAGCTGTACGTGTAAGAGATGTGCAACAGCCGTATGTATGTGAGAGCTGTATGTGTGCAAGAGTTGTGTGTGAGAGCACTGTATGTATGTGAAAGCTGTATGTGTGCAAGAGTTGTGTGCGAGAGCACTTTATGTATGTGAAAGCTGTATGTGTGCAAGAGTTGTGTGTGAGAGCAATGTATGTATGTGAGAGCTGTATCTGTTTGCAAGAGCTGTATGAATGTGAAAGCTATATGTGTGTGAGAGCTGTGTCCACACGCGAGAGCTGTATGCATGAAAGCTGTAAGCACATTTCAAAATTGTCTGCAACTTGCGTTTTATTTCATTTTCCCCTCTCTTCAGATAACAGCTTCTTTCTATTTGTGTGATAGATGAGGTACGTGAAATATGTTTAGCTGAGCAAAAGCTGCACAAAATGCCATACAGCCTGCCACTGCCAGCACATAAAAAGCCTTCACTGACCACTGGGAGCACCTTTCTCTAGTTTAATCAGGAAATGCTGTCTGTCAGTTTAATATATACTCTTATTCCTTTGAGTTGTAATGCTGGAGCTCCTGTAGGATGTGACGTGTAGCAGATTTTTTTTTAGAAGATTTGCCAAACGTCTCTGGACACTAAACATGATTACAAGCGGTCAGGAAAGATGCATTAGAGACACATGGAAAGGCCAGAGGTGTATCCGTTTCTGCTGATGACTCAAGCCTAAGTTCTCACACACCACCCCACTGGCTTCCGGTAGCTGAACGCATCAGATTCAAAACACTGATGCTTGCCTACAAAGCTACAAAGCACCAAAGCTCTAATTTTTTCCTCACACTGCACCTCGCTCCCTCAGATCCATTACCACTGCTTAACTGGTCACACCATCTCTCTGGGTACAAGGTAGGTATACATCAAGACCCTTCTCTGTTCTGGCACCAAGGTGGTGTAATGAACTTCCCCTAGATGTCCGAACAGCCGAGTCACTGGCCGTCTTCAAACGCCGGGTGAAGACCTACCACTTCCTGAAACACTTAAACTAGCTATTATTTCCCGTTTGTTTTATATATATTTTTAAAAAGTGCTATATCTCCTCCCAACAGAGTTTTTAGGCTGATGGTATCCTAAGTCTGTGACCTAGTGAATCAGTCTTAATGTATTCACTGACAGAATACCAGTTTCTGATCAGATCAGCCTATCAATACATAGCGAGTGCTATGAATATCGCACTCACTCACATACACACACAAGCTAACACTAACATGAAGAGCACAATGATAATAGCAGCATAATAAGACATTATTTGCTGCTGTAATAACATGTATTGTTCCAGAGTCTGGGTCTTCAACTACTCATCTGACAAACTGCATAATAAATAAAACTGCTCCTAAGCACACTGTTAGATCTTCATCCTGAAGGCGGCTTTATCTTCTCAATAAGTTATGTTGATGCTGATGGTCATCAAGCAGCATAAACAATACAGTGTGCTGAAAATCACAACGTTTTCATCACAATCACCATTCCATGTTGATGGATGGATCTACACAAAAACACGAAACAGCACACGGCAACGTCTCTCTAGAGATTCGCAGGCTTTCCCTGGCTGCTGAGGGAAATTACTAAACGTTTTTCAAATGAAAATCTGTTGAGCAATTGGGTGCTGTTTTAGTTTTAGCTTGTTTTCTCTTTTGCTTCGTTTCATGCAGAAAATGTTCTGAAATAAATCATGCAAGAATGAAAGTAAACACTGTATCGTACTGAGACTGTGTCAAATCACATGTTGTGCATCATTCCACCGCTAGGATTTAGGCATTGAGTATTTGAATAATATTTAATATATGACAAATGAATCATTTAACAAAGAACAAGAGTAGCTGTAGTTCTTTCAGACTTGTAAGACTTGCTCAGCGTCAAACAAAATCAAAACATGACTGCTTTTAATAAACGTGTGGCTCTGCTGCTGAACCTATGACTTCACTAGTCAGAAAACCACTAGGTGAGTGCAGGTGTTGAATCTCACACACACAAACACACACAGATAAACAGGGAACATGTGACACTAACAACTTGTGAGCAAATGCTGCATGCCATTAGCGGTGCGTATGTGAAGGTGTGAGGAAAACAATGAGTGGAGAAAGTCATTAGTGCCTATGAGAATCCGCTTTGTGTACACAAATTACCGCAGTAATTAGTGACAAAACAGCACAAAAGCTTCTGGGGCTCCAAATGCATTTTAATCTACTGCCAGAAAAGAGAGGTGATTCACCGAATATAAATGACCTCCAACTGTGGAGGGGACTATCATCAGCACCCTGTGTGTGCACATGTATGTGAATATGCCCGTTTGTGTGTGTGTGTGTGTGTGTGTGTGTGTGTGTGTGTGTGTGTGTGTGTGAGAGTCTCGGAGAGAACAAAAAGAGCGAGCCAGAGTAGTGTGTTTTGAGAGTCCATTTCTCTCTCCGAGCACTTCAAACACGCAGGCGTAATTACACAGTCTTTCATCAACGGGATAAAACAACCATACAGAAACACTCAAAGTGAGCCGCATGGGACTTTCCCACTGACTTCTGGGTAACGGTGCGGAAAATACGAGGATGGGCCAGAGTCTTGCCTGCAGCAACTATCCACATCCTGGAGTGTGTACAGGGCTTAACACGCTGCATCACGCCAACCTAAGCAGCATTGATGTTTCCCAGCTTTAAATCAATTACAAACACAGAGAGAGAAAGACAAAGCGGGGAAGGGCGGGCTATGTTCCCATGGTGATTCGTGCACTGCCGGGTCTTTTGGGTAAAGCAGGTTGCTTCTGCTCACGGTGCAGAGTGAGAATATTCATCATCTGTTTCATTCCTGGAGAGAGGCCCGAGAAGGAGGGAGGGAATGAGACTGAACACCTTCACGCCTGGGATTCGTGCTGCACGGCTACTGTAGGCAGGTGAGACACACACACATACACAAACGTCCACACAAAACACACACGCTGTTTTCTCTCCCAGTAGTGCAACCCTCTGCCCGAGTGTTCTCTCTCTCTCTCTCTCACACACACACAGTAAGTTTAAGCAAGTCCCGGATCTGGAGAATCAATTTACCTGAATGCCATCCAGCAGCTTGCTCATGCACCAGAAGCTGTCAGCCTCGATGTTCCGCAGCACCTCTTCCTGCAAGCTGGAAACATCGAAATTTTCCACCTCTTCCTCTGCAAATACGAAAGAAATACAAAGAGCAAAGACAAAGGAGGAAGTGGGAAGAATGGAGAAACAGAAAGAATGAGGGAGGGTGAAATGAGAAGAGCAGATGAGATTAGAGTGGATTACATGGCAAAAGAATTTCTATTTAACATTTACATATCACAATATATGTCACTAAAGGAATGAAAAAACATTGTCATTTTATCAGGGGCACAATTTTAATGGCTTCAATGATGAAATAAACTTAAATAACAGAGATTTGTGGAGTTCCTGCCTAAGTAAGTAAGTAAGGAAAGAAGGAAGGAAGGAAGGAAGGAAGGAAGGAAAGGAAGGAAGGAAAGGAAGGAAAGGAAGGAAGGAAAGAAAGGAAAGAAAGGAAGGAAGGAAGGAAGTAAGGAAGTAAGGAAGGAAGGAAGGAAGGAAAGGAAGGAAGGAAAGAAAGGAAAGAAAGGAAGGAAGGAAGGAAGGAAGGAAGGAAAGAAAGGAATTCTCATATGTTTGAATCTATTGATCTATAGAAACATACACAGAGCTTGTGTGTGTGTGTGTGGTGTGTGTGTGTGTGTGTGTGTGTGTGTGTGTTAGGTGGTTGAACCTTTTCATTTGATAATTACTGCTTTCACTTATTATTTCCTATTTTTTGATGTTCTAAAAGCTCCAAGGTGTTCTGCAGCTCTCTCTGTATTAAAAGCACTAACAGCACATTGAGTGTGTGTTTTCTGTCATATAATCCAATAATAATTAAAGAAGCCAATTTCATATTGCCATAACAATATTCTATCAGCTATTTCTGCCACTCCTGTCAATCACCTTAATCATCTTTTGCTAATAAAGTGACAGTAAAACAGATGGGCCATATCTGATAAACATATTTATGTATGATCTGTTATTCTTTTAATTAGCATCTGAAACAGTAGTAATTTAAGAAATTAAGAACATTTCCAACATATACCGTACATAATGCTGCACCCAGGTATACTGACGAGCAAACAAACATATTTCAACTTATTAAAAAAGATTTGTAATCTGTTTACAAAAAAAATGTTAGCATTCCTTGTTTCAATTTGGTGTGAAAAACCTCAAACCTGGGGTTGGGAGGGTTCAGGGAAGGGGAAAGATGGGAAAAACATTAAGTTTAACATAAAGCAAGGTTGCACCTGTAGTCTAATCCAGTTTAATATTCATATCAATGAATTACAGAATAATATGAATCCTTGGAACTCATGCAAAATGATACAGAAGTCTTCTGCTGTTGTAGCTCAACCATCGGGGTTTAATGTGTTGTGTGTTCTGAGATGCTTTTCAGCTCACCACAGTTGCACAGAGTGATTATTTGAGATATTACAGACTTCCTGTTAGCTCCTCTGATCTCTCTAATCAACTACATTTACATTTAAGGCACTTAGCAGACGCCCTTATCCAGAGAGACTTACATTTTATCTCATTTTATACAACTGAGCAACTCATTCTATACAACTTGAGCTTTGCTCAAGGGCCCAGCGGTGGCGGCTTGGTGAACCTGGGATTTGAACTCATAACCCTCCAATTAGTAACCCAACACCTTAACCACTAAGCTACGACATGCAGATGCAGTGATTACAGCAGCACATCAACCTTCGTCTCAAAACTGCAATACAACTTAAAACCCCACCAGGCCTCTGGAAAACACCAACCTTTTCAGGTGGTAGCATCTCCAAGAGCATTTAGTTAGATAGTCTAGTATTAAAAATCAGCACTCCACGAAATGCAGAACACAAAAAATAGGCCTCCAGGGCTCTGACAGGGTTATTAGCCATGCTGCTCTATAGAGACATGAGGATTGGGGTATTCTCAGTTCTTCGAACTACAGCAGATGGGAGAAGCATTCAGAGAGCCTGCTTACAAAGTTCTGCAGAAATATAGAAAACTGTTCAAAGAAAACTGACAAGCAGTGAATGCAGGACAGAAATTAGGTCAATTTCCACCAGACTAATCCAAAATACTGAACAGACTGGAACTAGGACGGCAAACGCGAACCCAGGCCAGATTACAGTGCTATCAGGACCTGACCAGAAAGTATCAACTGGATGAGTTTTTCTTCTCAAAGAAGCAAATCAGAGACAGCTCCTGACTAAGTACAGGCATAGTAATCACAGTCTCACCAAGGAAGAGGTTCGACCCAGAGGGCAGCTCCATATTGTTGAGAAACTGACAAACTGTTGCACTAGTCATCTGCTTGTTTATTTTCATGGTATTGCACCAGTCTCCTAATAATCACAGGCTCTCATCAGCAACAACAAACACACACAGCCCCTATATTACAAGAATATTCCTCATAAAACAGTAACACACTTAATTATGTGAAATAACATCATTTCGATCTTTGCTTTTTATTAAGCGCATATTGATATGTAATAAATATTTAGCTTAAATGTTTAAAAACCTTTTAATCATTAGAACTGCCAGATACACTTAATCTAAATCTGTATCAGCGTCTTGTCTGGTGGCTCCTTTTTAGCGCTTTTCCAGCCGCTATGGAGTGTTTCTACCTGACCTGCACTCAAATCCTGAGCTGCATGAGACTTGCCCTCCTTTTTATCGAGAGCAAGCAACATCGATCTAAAACCCTGGATAAATAAACACTTCTATAAGTATTTTAATTCATTAGAATAATTAACCACATAAATTCAACACAAAAATCTAAATAAACACATTGGGAAAGAATAACACGTGAAAATAAAAATGTAAATAATTATATTGTTCGTATTACGTTAAATGTTACATTTACATGTTAGCAGTAAGAAATACAAATAATATAAAGAATTTTTTTTTTTTTTTATTGCTGTCGCAGGTTTCAGTAGTCTGATGATTTTCTGATGGTTTTGCTGCGGGTGAAATAGGAGATGAGAAATAATGTACGATGTTAATTAGATCTGTCTCATCTCTTGGTCATGTACATCATCTGCAAAAATCTTTATTGTTATCGTGAACTCATATTGATGGTATAGAGATGTACAAGGAAAGCTTTTCGAATTTAAGTGTCAGCATTAGCATTTAGTTCAAAACTGTTCGCAGGTCTTGTTTTTCCTTTCTCACCATGTGCTCCTTTATGTCTATTGATATTAAAATGAATGTTTTGTCTCCGCCCCTCTCCTGTGATTGGTGTGCTTCCGGATTGTGTTTAGCTGTGATGTATTTATGAATATGGATTATCCCCAGGTGATGAACTCTGCCTGTGTTTTACCTCATGAATAAACCACATGCTGGGTTCATGCCTCACCTCAACATGTGACACAAACTTTACACAGCGAGAATATCTCAGCTAATTAATCACATATGAGATATAGGAAATCCACTGTATGGATTTTATTTCAAGGATTCAAAGCTGTATTGGGATAACGCTAATCCCAAACCATAACTATTTTTTAAAAAATGATAAAAAATACCAAACGTTCCAAGACACAGCGAGACAAATGACAATAAAAACAGGTACTACAAAATAGCGCACAAATACTGCACATACAGTGCAGAAACAAGACAAGTGTTACTCATGCAATGCTGAATAATGCACTTATGGTGATAAACTGCAAATGTGAGCGATTACTGCACTTATGAATTAACACGATGACTGTTGCTGTCCCAGAAGTGTTTTCGGTTGATAAATAGAACACTGAGGTGCTTGTATTTGGTCAACAAAGAATTTGACACGACTAATAACTACTGTGTATTCACATTAGTCTCCGAGAAGGAAACACAATGCTGGCGTTGCTTTAGAGGCTTTGCAACACATCAATACAACACAGCCTCAAGCACTAATGATTTCCTGACATGCTGCTTAATTGGGTTTAGCATAAAGCCAAATCGTGCATGGGTCAGAAAGAGAAACACACACCCACAAAACCTTGGCTGTCGGAGGCATTAAGAACAGCGGAGGCCTATTTGAGCAATTAGCAGAGCTGTGGTGGTCCCCGCTCACGTCCAATCTGCTGGAGACAACACAAAAGTACAGGTCTGACAGATTACTCAGGTAAAGCAGAGGCACAGAGGAGGAGATCTAAGAACTTCCCTTACACACAGAACTATATACACACACACACACACACACACACACACACACACACACAGGCTGACAGCCTCGGCTCTGTCTCCTTGGCAACGGAGGCAGAACCTTGAGGCTTTGGCAGCGCTGGAAGGCTGGATGGAGCAGAAACATTTGTACCGCTCACATTTTAAGCCCTGGAGTGGACAGAAAGCGGACAGCGAGTCACACTCACGGCAGTTCACACACCGAACACTGAATGACGCTCCTCCTTGACTGCTATGATACTTCAGAGGATGACCTTTTCTCTGAGTAATGGAGGACTGCCAACCTCAGCTGCTGTTATAGGGTCAAAGCTCCTCCATTCCTCAGAGAAAAGGTCATGCTCTAGAAGATGCTCAAAGATTACAAAGCCTTTAATACTACTCTTGGATCTGGACTCGGGTCAAGAATGCTGTTTTCCTTAATTTCCATGCGGTTTTTGACCCGATGCATGTGTAGCCAGTTTCTACCCAAAACTCTCCGTTATCTCATGATGGCTACCAATCATTAAGCGTGAAGTTCAACGTGAATTATCACAGACACATATCATTTCAAACCACTGCTGATAGATTCCATGAATGAACTGCCATTGAGCCTTTGTAACTCACAACTTTTTTTAAAAACACTTTTCAATAGAGAATCCCAAAACTTTGGCTAAGTGGGTAAGAGGGGTGTACTTTTAAAGTGACCTCATCAGACAATGCAATAATATCATAAAGTTTATTTAAAAAAAAGAAAATAAATAAATAATAATAATAATAATAATTATTATTATTATTTTTATTATTATTTTTATTATTATTATTATTATTATTATTATTATTATTATTATTGTTGTTGTTGTTGTTGTTATGATCCCATGATCTTCAAGAAATTCAGATGATGTAATATTATTGAAGTAAATGTGCAACAGGGTTGAGAGAATTTTTCACAACCTATATTAAGGAGGATTTAGGCATGATAGTAAATAAATCCACAAATAAATAAAAAAAATACTAAGTTTTTTTTTTAAGAATTTTACTAACACTGTTTCAAAATAAAGTGGTGTAGTGGGCTGTGACAGGCAAACACAGTTCTGTGCACAGGTTTTAATAATGTATTTAATTATTTGTCTACTATTCTAGACACAGAAGGTCAGTAATGTCCCTGACCGAGCAGACAGAAAAGCTATCCATCGGGACTGGAACTCACAATCTCCTGATGATAGGTCAGACCTGAGATAGTTGTACCATTTGGGAAATTAACTGTTGTAATCAACTGTTGACTGGGTGAAATCATAGTTACATCAGGTAGGGTTTTTTGCAGATTATTTTAATATAAATATTGTAAAAAAAAAACAAAAAAAAACCTGTTAGCAAAGTTATCAGTTTGGAAATAGCAAGCACGTTATGAAGTATCTGAGTGATGTCTGCTGTCCACTTAGTCATACCTTTTTCTACACTAAACTACTATGAGAAATTAAAGACAACAGAAACATAATAGCTTTTGAACGAAAACTACAAAATGTTCTAGATAATATTAATCGCATTAGAATTATAGACAAAACGGTATAATGTCACAAAAGCAATTGTGAAACACCCCAAACTAATAAAATTCTAAAAGATGAATAAAGCAGATTTCAGAAGCACCCGGTAAAACTTTCTCCTCAGCCACGGTGATGAATGACGAAAGTATTTCAGTGCAAAAGATCAGGTTTGCTGAAAGTGCAGCTGTCTCTCAAAAGCTTCCTTACTCATCACAAGACAAGGACATGTATAGAAAACCTGAGCTGCTATATTCAACATGAATCCACAGCACCCCCTGTGGTGAGCCTGAGAAATGCAGCACATATATAGGACGATAAAATGCTCCTGCTGCTTCGGGGAAAGTATGCCTTATGGTCAAGCGGCTCATATAGAGCTCGAATGTGCATTATCTTACTTATTGCATAGAAGTGACGGTGCACTCTGACTGGACGGGGCTAATCAGTCTTCGGATCTGAGTGCTGAAATCATCTGTGGCATGTTGCTTGTGTAGCAGATGACAAAACAGACAGGCGGGAAAAAGAGCGGCAAGCGCACACACCCACGCTCTTTTGGTGTTTAATGTCCAGTCTCTGTGTGGTGACCACGATGCCATCTGGACGAATGCGCTGTGACAGGAGCGCGCGGTTGCCCATGGAGACGCACCAGCGGTATGGAGGCAAGGTGACACAGTCAGTGCATATAAAGAGCAGAAAGGGCAGCAAAACAACAGAGAACAGAGCGACCTCTTACACACCGACTCACCAAATCCACTTTAATGTGTTTAATTGAAGACGGACTCACATAGTGCTTTCAAAATAAACCAACCTGCCACACACACACACACACTCACACCTTCACACCGTTATCTAAGCTAGACCCATTAACCATTTTATCAAGTTCTCATATAAAACTTTCTACATATATAAACACTGATTGTAGCTATACACACACACACAACTACATCAGTGTCACTACTGTCCTGAGAATGTTTCACCATCCAAATAACATCTGGCCGCATCTGGTGGTCCTATAGTGGTGGCTTTCCAGTGATGAATGGGTTGCAGATGGGCTACAGTCTGTAATCATATAAAAGTGCATCTATATTGCATATGCCTGATAAAATGGCCGAGGTAAGCGTACCTAATAAACTGGAAACAGTGTACGGCTGACAGTGTACACGCCGACCCTTCAACACAGCTAATCAGCATTGAATATTTTCAGCCTGCATATACAAACTAGCCGCTTCACCGTTATGTAGAATAAAGTCGTCATTATTTACCTGAAGAGCCTCAATGTTGTTTTAAATAAACGGAGATTAAAGAGTTGGTCTTGTTACTGAGTGAATATCAGAGGATGTATATTCTATATTGCAATATTGCAATATAACTAAAAATATCAGCATGGTTGTTTTTGGGACATTCACGACTACATGATGCGACGGTCCTACTTCAGCTGTGGCTGTACACACACTCATCACACAAGCAGCTCCACATCTCTTGGTTTTCTTCATCCGAAGCTACAACAAAGCCAATCTTTACTTCATCTGTATTATGATGAATAATCTTTCTAATCTCGATATCAATCTGGTCTAGGTAGCTAGATATATAAGCTAGGACTGGTAAGAGTGTTATGGTTTCAGTGCACACACACACACATCGCCTGAACTGGTTTTTCATATCAGTACAAAAAAATTTGCAGCCAAAAAGCATCTGAAAGGAAACAGCTTACCAAGCTGAAATTCAATCTGAGATGTACAGGGCATGTCTCTGCTCTCTGACACTATAACTGCATCAGTGAATGTTACAGAAATCGCAACTAAACTAACTATGCTTAGTACTTTTCTTAGTGCTCCTGAAAAAGAAAGCCTTTCTAAAAAGGAACTACTATAGTTTCACACAGAATCTTCACAGAAAGGAAATCCAAGGGGTCTCACATTTTCTGAATGACATTTTACTATAGCAGATGCTTTAGCGCTGATAATTAATGCTTCCCACAAACTCATTACCCACACCCAATAAGATGTCAGAAGCAGTGTCAGAAGTATCCGGGCCACCACTGCCAGGCTCTTTGAGAGCTTCGTCCCGCTGGCAGTCACACCCCTCATCATCCTGCTTCCCATCAACAAGCACAGGAATGAAACTGGACTGAACTGAAGAGCTCAGGTTTCACAGCAAAACATAACACAGTATTAAACAGCAGACTGTACTCGGTGCTCTACTTAGCCTTTTACATTCAGAGCCTGCTATTTATAACAGTTTAATATATATGATGGAATTTTTAGTTTTGCTAAGATTTGCACATTTCATCTTCATATCGCACCTGCTATAGGTGATGTCGCGCAGAGGCGTGCATATTTGTGGTACTGCATAATTTTCTTACATTTTATATATTGTACAATGGAGATGAGGACGGTAAGATCTAGAAAAGTTTGCACATGGGCTGGCTATAAGTCATATATAAGGTGAAATTAAACGCATCTTTTCATACCATGGTGAGAAGCAATGGCTTCAATGAATGTGGAAGGAATTGTTTAGAATCTTGCCAGATTTGTTTAAACTCACTAGAATTTAGGAATCAAGGCTGTTCATAAGAGCTGTGTAATTATCTGACCAATAAATAAATAAATAAATTTGACAAGAATTCTGTCAGCAAGAATCTAAAGCATTTATACTGTTGTGGAGTCAGATATCATTTCTTTTCTTTTTTCCTTCTCTATTTTACAAAAAGAGTACAATTTTGTAACTTGAACTTGTTAGGACCGCTTCAGACAAAGGAAAATTAAGAAAGTTCGCTTCAACCCCTGTACATAAGTGAGGAAAGTTGCCAGAAGACAGAGACCACAACATGGCCATGAAAACTGGTGAGCTGTAATTGGAAGGTTGAATGTGCTGGTGGGTTGAGGACAGCTTGTTTGAGCCGGAGCTCCGCTGGGACACCTGGTCCAACCCAGGAGACACTCTGAGGTGTGCTTCATCTCTGCTGTGTGTTAATTAGCACATGCTGCTGGTGGCCTCCTCGTTGAAGGGGTCTGCATACACAACCTTCCACGACAACAGTAACAACATACACACAGCATACCTGATTCCCATCAAGCACAGAACTGTCGCCTGGTACTCCAACCCGCCACACTACCTGACTAATTATACATTCCACAAGAGAGCCAAAAAAATGGAGCTACAGAGCACAAAAAAAGAGGATGTCCATACGGTGGAGAGTGCATCATTTGACAGTTTTGCACCAATCCCTCCATCTGGAGCCAGGTTCCTCCTGCTAACGCTTCCTGTTGGCCTGTGGTCGCTTCCTGTGTGCAGGGGATAACAGACAAGCTTCCCCTGGCATGCTGCCGCTGCCAGCTGTGAGGACCTGGCACTAGTTCTGACGTTGCACACCATGCAGTCCTGCCAGGCCATATGCCCTCCGTTTGCCAGGCCACGGGGAGGAGAGAAACTCAGACTCGGTATCACCACACACTCCAGAAGGGGCATTCATATTCAGTGTCATTCGTACCGTCCCACATCATATGACCAGCAGGGCTCGGTCATCAAGAAGCATGTTTGCCTGCACCCAGCACCGGCTAATGAGTGGAACGCAGATTCCACAAAGGTGTAATTGAATGCGGGGATAATTAATATAGGAGTCGATTTGGCAAATCCGTCGCCCTAGCAGCAGAATAATGAGAGCTGGGACCATAATTACTATGTAAGCGTGGCATTGCGCAAAATGGAAGGTGCGGATCCATGTGTGATTTATGAGGATCGTCGTCTGAAGGTAATGAATAAAAAGCCCGTAGCAAAGAAACAGAGCGCTCACATTCTCCAAGAGTCGGGTGTTGCCACATTTCACAGAGCTGAGAAACGAGGCAACGAACCCTCTCTCCTGGAGAAAATACGTGTTTCAGTATCTGCTTTATCATCAATGGACAAAAGATTTCAATGTAAAACATGTATGAGTGAGGCAATTGAGGGTTGAGTTTTCTGAGAGGAAAAAATCAATAAAAATAAATGTTAACTGAATGAAGGAAAGACGCGAATGTAGGTATGAAGCACTGTGATGAAATACCACTACAAATGAAGGCGCTTTCACAGAATTAGGGAATTCACAGAATTCACATATAACAATTTCCTTACACTTTATGGTGGAATTTCACACAATTTCCCAATTCATTAATGGTCAATATGACAGACAAAGCTATAAAAGAAGCTACCTACAAATATTTTTTATATAAACTCCTTTGACATGTCAAACAACCACCAAGCAAAACAGTGAGTCAAGCCACGTGAGCACGCCCTGATGGCCTTAATTTATGCCTTATATATTGCATCAACAAAAAAAAGCAAGGAAGAAATGTTATTTATCAAAATACAAACCACAGTCACCCCCCCTCCCCCCCCCCCCTGCAATAGTATTACTGATGCTTTCTATCACTATGCATAAATCCAATACTGGGGCATTATGACAATCTTCTGTTGCTGAGTCACGTAAAACATCACAGACGTACTGGCGAGTTTTAATAAAATGTCTGCCTTGTGTTTATGTGCATGATGAGGTGCCAGTCATTTCACCCACAGCCTACATCAGAGGATAGCATCTCAATCTCAAAGCGTTTCAGCCCAGTATTGATTGGAAACATACTCAGTATTAGATTGAAGAATTTTCATAGACCTTTGTAGAGTCAAACATAAATATTAAGGACAATAAAGTGGAAAAATATAATCACATTTAAGGACATGATAATAGACTAGTATATCATTTTGCTGCTTTTTAAAAAAATAAAAAAAATAAAAAACATTGCTTTATATTTTAAAAAAAAAATCAAATATATAAATTCATAAATAATTTACGTATTAGAAATAAAATCTAATTTTATATACAGAACAATTTAAAATATTTTAAAATTAAAACAATTAAAAACAATTAGATCACATCAGAAACACTTGAAATAAATATTAAATAAATAAACAAGTATCTGTTCTCAGTCTGCATGAACTCTGCTTTTGCCTTTAACCGTGTCCTGTGTTTGTGGGGTATAAATATGCAGATTTACACATTTAAAAGCCTTTGTGCCTCAGAAGTGACAGATGGCTGCTGATCTGCACAATTCAGGTAATTAATAAAAAAAAAACAAGCAATTAAAGAATACCTTTATGCATAATTAGGGTGTTAACAAACAGTTCCATGTGTCTAAAATAGTTGGAAATGTGTCAAGAATTGGGCCTCACACACTTATTGTTTGGCAGCAAGGAACATAAGATTACAATGAAAAACAGCTGACACCCACAGCTTGAAACACCTGGTGGTGGATCATGTGCTTATGTGAATACTGAAGGCTCTTCCAGAAAGTTCAGACTTAGAGTTATCCTACTAGCTTTAAGCAAGACGGCGAGCCAAATATTAAAACAAATCAACTGTTAAAGTGTAAATGTCACTTCCGTATATTTCCTTATATATATATTATTTTATTTCCATTTTTATCTTAGCTTACTGATAATTCCATTTTTAAACTGTTTTCATTTTTCTAAGTGTTTTTCTAACAATCTGACTATTTTTTATACACTGATCAGGCATAACATTATGAGCAGTGAGAGGTGAAGTGAATAACACTGATTATCTCCTCATCATGGCACCTGTTAGTGGGTGGGATATATTAGGCAGCAAGGGAACATTTTGTCCTCAAAGTTGATGTGTTAGAAGCAGGAAAAATGGACAAGCGTAAGGATTTGAGCGAGTTTGACAAGGTCCAAATTGTGATGGCTAGACGACTGGATCAGAGCATCTCCAAAACTGCAGCTCTTGTGGGGTGTTCCCGGTCTGCAGTGGTCAGTATCTATCAAAAGTGGTCCAAGAAAGGAACAGTGGTGAACCGGCGACAGGTTCATGGACGGCCAAGGCTCATTGATGCACGTGGGGAGTGAAGGCTGGCCCGTGTGATCCGATCCAACAGACGAGCTACTGTTGCGCAAATTGCTGAAAAAGTTAATGCTGGTTCTGATAGAAAGCTGTCAGAATACACAGTGCATGACGGGTCAGGGCTGTTTTGGCAGCAAAAGGGGGACTAACACAATATTAGGCAGGTGGTCATAATGTTATGCCTGGCCGGTGTATAACAGGAACAGTTGTAAAAATCATTTCACTACATGTCGTACTGTGTATGATTGTGTATATGACAAATAAAACTTGATTTGAACCCTTGGCTCTTGTGCCACAGTGAGGCCAGATCTCACAGTTACAATTCAGAATCTAGGGGAAAGTCTTCGCAGAAGAGTGGAAGCTATTGTAGCATGGCAAAGAGTTTGCAACAAACACAAACTGAAAGTTTTAGCTTAATTTTCACAGTAAGCTGGGTAAATTATCTTCAAAAAGCACAAGATGAATAACTTTAAGGGTGATTCAAAATGAAAACCTTAATTTTTTGTGCCTTATTTATTGCAAATGGGTTTGATTTGACTCACTCTTGTCATTTTATTTTATAAGACTAAGAAATACCAGATGAAAATGTCTCTATTTAAGAGATGTTCACTTGGTACCATTTTTGCAGTGGTCTATCATTTTGCAATTAAATAAGCTTTTATTTCATACTTGACATTGGTCTTCCACATGCATTAAATCATTTACAACAGGAAATTAAACTGAATGGGATGTGATTGTCATTGATGGTGCACTAACAGAACTGCCTGAAAATTAGGATTTCACTTTAACACGCTGTCAAAAAATAGATATTCATAATCACAGAGATTAGAATAAGAATAAAGTTGAAAAGGTCTATGCTTAGAAATAGTATCCACTATTATCCACTTAAGAAGTAGTAATCTGGCAGTCTTTTCTGTAGGACATTTGAATGGAAAGCTGTTGAGAGAAAAGCAAGTTGTTTTGAAGCTGAGAAAAGACGGAGCCACTGCACAAGCAATGGGCATAGCTGATACAATAATTTGGAACGATTTGTGAAGAGTGGAAATCATTGCTGTACTAACAACCAAACCATCACCAACAACAGTGAGGGGTGATGGTATCACAGGCCATCATTCAAAGAAAGCAGAAATATTGAGATCCTGACACAAGATGCCACAATCCACTGACTAGCAGTAAAGAAATACAGAGATGAACCACAAAAGTTCTGGAACCGAGTTGAACCTGTACCGAAGTGATGTAAAGCCAAAGTGTGGAGAAAGAAAGGATCTGATCATGATCCAAAACTCATCTGTGAAGCATGGTGGTGGTAGTGTCATGGCTTAGGTTTGCATGGCTGCTTCTGGAACAGGACCACTAATCTTTACAGATGATGTCAGTAGAAGCAGAATAAATTCAGAAACAGATACATTCTCTCTGGCAATTTCGAGAAATGCATCAAATCCAGTTGGGAAGAACTTCATCAAAGAACTTTACTGAGGTGAAACAGTGAAAAGCTTTACATCATAACTCAACTGTGCAGCATTTCACCTTCTGAAGAGGAGACTGAAGGGAGAAGCCACTCAAAACAAACAACTGAAAGAAGCTGTGGTACAAGCCTGGAAAAGCGTCACAAAAGAAGAACCCAAAGAGTCTGGTGATGTCAGTGGGACACAGGCCTTCATCCAGTTACTGAAAGCAAGGGATATGCAAGAACAGGAAGAAGAAGCAGCCTTTATTTTCCACATATAAATTAAACACAAGGAAATTCTTTCCTTCCCAGCTTGTTAGGAAGTTGAGGTCAGAGTGCAGCGTCAGCCATGATATAGCAACCTGAAGCAGAGAGTTCTTGCACATGAGCCTGACCATCTGATCAGTAACCCAGAGCCTTAGCCGTTGAACCACCACTGCCTGAAACTGGGGGATCTGCCACCTAAGGTACCATGTTCTAAGCTGCTTAAAACATCTAGATGTAAGCGTCAAAAATGAAGCTGAAAATCTGATCGTCTCAAATTGATCTTGTGATCTCAAACCCAAACGTCTTCAACATGTAGAATTAGTTATGTTGTTCCAATACTTTTGGCAGAAACTGTAAGGTATTACTACAGTTATATGTAAAGAACATAAGCCATTGTGAACATGTATCCTCTGCCGTGACCGTTATGTGCAAAAATATAAATAAATCATTAGAGTTATTTATCATGTTTTTGCCAGGTTTTGTACAGCAGTGAGCTGGGAAGATTGACCCTAAGGTAATTCAACAGTCTTTAACATTGTAAAGTCAACAAAGCAATGACAGTGTAAATGGGAACGTCAGGGTCTGGATATGCAGCAACGCAATTGTTAACCAAAGTGGTTTGGACAATCCAGAAGCGGTAATGAATTTTGAATGGCACGTCTCTTGTTGCACCACTCTAGCATGTCAGTGAAAAAACATTTATTTCTGACCACGAAAGAGGCATTCGAGTGCAAACAGGAACTAGCCGGCCGACGCTCAAACAAATCAGAAATGAACACAGAGCCCTAACACCCAAGACTTGCACATTTACATGAGAAATGTTTCAAAGTGTTTAAGTGTTGAAACAAAGATTGACGCGTCACGTGACGTCCTCTCCACTGGCTCACCTCGCTGGACTTCAGTTGTGAGAGGCTCTAAGGGTGGTTGTGATAATGAGTGGAGACGACCAAGTTTTCCAGAGTGTGAAATATGAGCTCAGATCAGTCCATTAGGGAATTAATTTGCAGTTCTCAGCGGTTTGAGGGAAATCATTAGACGTACAGTAATGAGAAGGTCATGAGACATTAAGAGAATGGTCAGACAGTTAAACTGCCCTTTCCGAAGTCCTTGAAATTGATAAATTACTACCAGATTATTTGGTACTGTAACAAATAACTGTACAAGCCTCAATGTCTGGCAAAGCAATAACATGAGCTGTATGGCGGCACAACAATTAACAACTGAAGCAAACACCACTCTGCCAAGCGTGACACATTTCACTAGGAGGAATAAGGAAAGAGCGATTGCTCATAGCATGGATCTGAACAGAAGTTCAATTTATAGCTTTTTATAGCTGAGTAATTAAACCGAATCCAAAAATATTCAATATCATCCAATTCCTCAAAGAAAACGAATGGCTTGGTGACAGGGCAATTTCTCTGAATTATTCTCTGCTCGAGTACAAAGACCAAAAAAAAAAAAAAAAAAATTAATGTAATATCAAATGTCTGATTCATCACAGATCATTAGGAAGATTTTAAAACCATACTACACATTTAGTGTACCTGCTAATCAAGTCCAAAAGGAGACTAAAACAATATCACTATCTGTATCTGTTTAATGCTACAAACATCCTGATCTCAATCTGTATTCAAGTTTATATCCAAAGTGGGTGTGGTCTATAACCAACCCTAACCCTTACCATAGCTGCTGCAACTATATTCTTGTAGTCCATGGAATCCCGGTCCTGATGCAATCTGATGCGTCTCTCTAGACTCAAGCAGATGCTATGCTCAAGCAGATGCTATCTTTCTGGCACGCTTTTTTAAACAGAAAAAATAGACTGTCTACTATTTCAGTTTAGAACTGATTATAAACTAGCACTATTTACGTACAACGCTATAAATGGTTTAGCTCCCACGTATCTAGCCAGTCTTCTAACACGTCACAATCCACCACGCTCTTTAAGATCGCAAAACTCCGGATTTCTGGTAGTTTGATATTCCCAGAATATCAAAGTCTACAAAAGAGACTTTTTTGAAAGTGTTTTCGAATTTAGCTCCTAAATTTTGGAATAGTCTTCCTGACAGTGTTTGGGGCTTAGACACGGTCTCCCAGTTCAAAAGTAGATTAAAGCCATCTCTTTAGCCAGGCATACACTTAATACATCCCGTAACCTTGTACTGCAGTACATCTGATTAAATGCACATTATCATCTAGTGCCTGCTAATATTACGCAGCAGCTATGCTAATTCCTTTCCACTTGTTTCCCTTCTTCTACCCATCCCGAGGCATATAGGGATTGTGCCAGCTCCAGTAGACAGAGACCAACCCTGCGAGGATCCTTAGGCATCCAGAGGATGGACCAGCTCCAGCTGGGTTCTGCTTTGTGAGGATTTGGGTATTCAAAGCAATGATGCCAACCCTATGTGGACTTTGAGGAAGACAACGGCCTCCTGAATAGTATGCACATAGCATTCTACGTATGCTGTTTCTGCATCGCACAATTGATTATACATAAATGCAGAAAGGAGATTGTTCATATCACACTCTCCGGTGTCACCCAAATGAGGATGGGTTAACTTTTGAGTCTGATTCCACCCAAGGTTTCTTCCTCATACCATTTAAGGGACTTTTCACAGTCGCCTCAGGCTTACTCACTAGGGATCATTTTGTCTAACGTCTAGGACTGTTTGTTTTATGTTTTTTGTTTCTGTATGTTCCGTCTGCTTTGAGACAATGTTCGTTGTGAAAAGCGCTATACAAATAAAATTGAATTGAATACTCTTTGCATTTATTTAGAACCTGTTCAATCCAAATAATATGTATGTATACAGTTACAGCTCTGTTCCTCTATGTCAAAGTCCTAGACATAAGCCTGAAAAGAAGTAGGAGTTAGGTTTCTACTCTTTCAGCTCTTTTAACTCTCAAAATGAGTGATTTTTATCTGACAGCTATACAACCTTGTTTTGAAAAATCTATAAAATGCTCAGCAGCTCACAGCGGCATAGTGTGAGTTTGTGCTCCTCATGGCTTCAGTCTCATAGTGTCTCTCACTCTCTGAGTGGGGCTGGGAAAGGAGTAGAGTAGAGTGGCTCGGTTCGATGAGGAACTCAAGCAAAGAAAAGTGGAAAAATGCCCGCCATACAATGTCTGAGGACCTGCCGGGCAATCACTTAACAACTCGTTAGAGAAAATCAGGGACATTTAATCAGCGCCACATTAAAATCAGCGCTTGGCTCACTTACCCGAACAGAGGAATACGAACCAACCGATACTCATTAAAGACTTGCTGCTGCGTCTCACACACCGCTGACCATTCATTTCTCCTTTGGAAACCTGGAGCTCTTGGTCAATCTGAAAACTCTTACTGATGAAGCAAGGCGAGGTGCAGCAAGGCTAGGTGAAGAAGAGCTGCTGGTTTAAGTATGGATCGAAGCAAAGTCTTTACAGCTGGATATTTAAGAGTTTGCGGGAAATTAAGAACCTTTTAGTGACTGTGATTGTGAAAGATGGGAGTTGAAGCCAGAAGAAGGACTAATATGCTAAACTGTTCTGCATGCCACCTGCTGACTAGTAGACTAGTACTACTTCCAGACTCAGAGAGCAGAAAAGAGTAAGAACGGCGTATGAGCTGAAGAGCTTCTCGTGTGAGAGAGCGATTCCTCCAGATCTCAGCAGGACTCCCTTCATCTCCTTTCCTCTTTGCACCACAGGAAACGGTTAAAGCCACATGCTTATCCCACCTATGTGACTTCATGCATTTCTTCTCGCTAAATTATCTAGACACGTGTACATTAGGGAAAATGAAAAGCAGATCTGCTTTCAGTCTCAGGGTGTAATAGCTCTTTTCTTGATGTTCCTCAAAGACATTGGTACAAGCCTGGAAAGACTGAGAACTTCTGACAATGGTGCTGCAGTTGTACTGATGTGATTTGTACTGATGTGCATGACTTGGAATATTCAGAACGGAAAACTTTGGGTCACGCTAAGAGTGTTTACAGCTAGTTTCTTCAAATCAATACGTTTCAAAACTTATAGTCTGTGTCTTACTGGCAACCGAACAAGCAAGAGATAGTTGTCTAAGGATTAAATAATGCAAAACTCAGTTTCATGACTGGTTGCAGGATATAGCTACATATACTCACCAGAGGCACCAACAATCTCTGCTACCTCCTTACAGCTTGATTTTATTATATAATCCTAAAATAAAAGGATTTAAATGATACAGTAAAATGACTTCCATTTTTGTATATCATGGAATTAACCGTATGATAGTTGTCAGTGGGGATGTGAAGAAATTCAGACTATGCCACAGGATTGGTCTGTGGTGTTGTATGTGTTGAAGAGTCATATTTAATTAACCTAAAATTGAAAAAATGTCATTAGTTACACTGTCACATCTTTACTGGCTACTGTCGCTGGATTCATGACTCTGTATTATGAATGTACATGTACATATAAAACTGCTTCTTGGCCATTTTTTCCACTTGCTGGTGTGAACAGGTAAATCTAAGTAGTAATTGTCACTGGACACAGGCATTTCATTAAAGCTCAAGTTATTTGGATTTTCAAAATCATTTTTAAAATGCTAACTTCTTCGGTTCACTCAGAAACTACTGTAGGACTTCCTCCATGTAGCGAGTGATAAGAGCCATTAATTACACGAGAGCAGAGGGACAAGAGGGAGATGTGCATTCACCCAGCAGATCTCAAAGCAGAGCCTGGGCTTCCAATGATGTCCATTACCTCCACACATTGCCATAACTCCTGGGCCTTGGTGATTACTAGAGCCTGATATGTATGTGTGGCAAAGCAGTTACATGCCACCTTCAAACTCCCCAAGCCCATGATGCAGTCTTGCAGAAACTAAGGGTTCGGTTTGCTTGGAATATACTTCAGTAGTAATGCACAAAGAGTATAATGCGGCTTCTCAGAGAGGAGCAACTGTTATCGGTGATGTATCGAACAGACAACAAACAGCCGGGTTCTAAAACAGTGCTAAGGTACCAATTTCACTATAATTTTTACCAGAGGTGTGTTTTGTCTGGGGGGTGTCTATGTATTTCTGTTTTTATCTAGCAAACTATGGGCAATATATTAATAGAAAAGGTCCAAAAAACCAAAAGCAAATGGTGAGATCAAACCAATTTCAATATTCAATCCTGATAACAGGCCGCTTTAGTCATCTGTCAGGAGAAGTATGAACTCATTCACACAGCAACGGTGGCAACTGTAACAGTACCACACAAGCAGTTCATTATTACCTTTATTATCATCTGCAGTGCTACTGACAAGCATTAAAGACAGCCTCTGGTGAAGCACATCTCTAGGACTTCAGCCTGGGAGAATCCATACATCGGCATGAAGCAAATTACAATATAGATTTCCTCATGTTCAATAGCGTGCCATACTGAAGAGTCCATACCACTCCATCAGGTTCATCCTCTTTAATTACAAAGCCTTAATGTTGCCTAATGGGAAAACTGTTTTGGCCTAGAATGAAAATAGGTCTAGATTGAAAGGAGGCAAATTACACAACTTATTAAGAGCACAAGTCTGTGGCTTTTTCAATACACCACAACTGTGCAGATCAGGATGCTCCTGGAAGAACTGATAGACATACCTAGACTTCTCAAAACCACAAGTTCAACTGGCGCCCAGAGATCCAAATGAGAGCAAATTCTGGTTAAAGAGAAAGTCAGATGCAGGGATACTGATCATTCTGTATCAGCAGTATCTGACACTGATAATAGGAGGTTGCATTTCATATAAGAAGCACTTTGAAAGTCTTTAGAACCCCCCAGTCTGCAAACAGACACCGACTGAATGAACTAAATGAAGTTTATTTCATAGAATTTATTGCTTCATATGTCATTTTATTACAGAGCTCCTGTTCTTTCCTTGTGAAAGAATTGAACATGTTTTTAAAGACCCCCCCAACGCACATTTTTCCAGACCTTTTATGTTCTGATTTCTTTCTATTTTTATAGTAACTTCAACATGAAAAAAAAGGGAAATGAATTGCACTATACATTAGAGAGGCTGTCTTAGTGCCGAGACGAAAGGACTGCCTGAACACAATAGATTGAAAAGAATAGTGTCTTATGACTTACCTCCAGAAGTGAAAAGGGAGAAATTTGCATTTGAAGATTATGCACGTTTAAAATATTCCATTATGACTCCTCATATAGACGGTAGCTGTGATTTATTGATTTAATTAGCATCCAATGCAATATGTAGCAAATAAAAAACATAAATAATGAATATGACCGTGAAACCTATGTCTATCTGTAGACTTTTATTTATAGTCTAATGCTAGGGCAGGACCATCAAGGGTATCGTTAATGTGCATCTTAGACATGGAAATGGAAATACAGAGCACTTTTAAAAAATAACTTGAGGTGAAAAGACGGTAGCACTCCAGCAAAAAAGAACAGTACAGTTCAGTATGTGTATTTCTGAGTGTGTATCCAGGAAATATTCCATATGTAAGAATAATATCCTTCATTTTATTCTTACAAAAACCAGACGTAACCTTTACATATTGGAGTTCATTATATTTGATTCATCTTTATACTATTCCAGAAGAAATGATCATAATCTGATGTAATATCCTGAGCTGACTGACCGTTCCAAGCAAACACAAAATCAAAGATTATAAATTTACAAGTATACAAGTAATCACTTTAGACTATCCTGTTTCTAGTCACAACCTGGCGTAAAAGCCGGTCACAATATTTGACTAAAAAGGAGCGTTATTATAGTCCCATCATTCACTTTGACTGATCCTTACACTGGACCAATGAGCAGACTCTCTGATTCTCAGTGAGGAGGATGGTGAGGGGGAAAAAAATAAAAACAAGTCGTTTGGAAGTGTCGTAAGAAAGAAGTACTTCCTGAGAACTCTAATAAAATGCAGTGCCTGAACTTCACCAAGCATCATTAGAAGTGATGAGGACAAAAGTAAGCTTTCTTGAGCATACATGAGCATATTTCTGGATTTAAAGGGGAAGCCATACAGGAAAAAGTACCCGATATCTGCTGTAAAATCTACAGCTGGATCACTGATGCCTCTGCCAAGAAGTTTAGACTAAAATCATGGCAAACATTCCTCCAAATCAACACAGAATTGTTAAAGAAACCAGATTCGAACCATACTAAAAATCTTGAACCTGTGGTCTGATGAGGGAGGTCCACAGCTCTACAAGTATAAAGAAGTTTAAATGGACAGAACAATGATCTCCAATCTGGTTAGACAATACAGGATGAAACAGAGAGCTCACTTCCTTCAGAGGCAGCAGTCATAACATATTGACTGGAATACTGCTGATCACAGCACCATTTAAACCAGTTTGTTATGCAAAAAAAAAAAAAAAAGACAAAAATATATAAATATTCTTTTTTTCATACGTTCATTTTATTTCATGGTTATGAAGGGTGCCAATACTTCCAGTCGGGAAATTGAAATTTATGGTACTCCTTAGAGAACCTCACTGCTATCATGTACTTTACATCATCGTGTCATGTACTATTTAGTATAATCCTCATGCCTATATACTGTACTGGACCATTCTCATGATAGCAATGACACACACATGGTACATGTAATAGCATGTGTGTTATTACTGAACAGCTACATAAAGCTACTGAAATGGAGCTGTAGTTTCAATAACAAGAGCTGTGACATTTAATCAAACTGAAGAGATCTATGTTCACCTTTAAGTGTATAAAAACGAGAAAGAGAAATCTGTGCAGGAAGCATCTACAGTAAGCTGCCACTCTCCCTCTTCACATATATCTCCGTAGACGTGATAGGGGAGAAGTTATTGTTCAATAATGCATTAGACTAACGGCATCTAACAAACAAGTGGCCTGCCTGCTTTCAAATTATATCCTGTCATCATGCATCTTTAAAAAGCAGCGAGGCTCTGAGGATCTACACAATCAACACGAGAGAGGAACGCACTCCCTGAACCACTTTTTCATTCTCCTCATTGACAACAAAAGATGCCTTTTCCTCTGAAAAGCTTTGTGAGCTTCGAGTCGTTTTTGAGACCGTTCCTCCAGGATTTTACTGTTTGTTTGTGATTGTTGCGGCCAAAAATGCATCATTTTGCAGCAGCTTTTTTTTTTTTTTTTAATTTGCAATGCAACTTGCCTTCACAGGTATTTCTTCTTATTTCTCTCTCTCTTGAACTCAATCAAACCCTGCAAATTGTGTCAAAGTCCACTGTCTGAAGACTGTTCCATTAAAACTTAATGTTTACTGCTTTACCTCTGACTGTTACAAAGCTCTGACTCCTTCCATGAATAAACATCTCCTAAATAAAAACTTCAACAATTAACATCCTCCAGGATTTCAGAGTTTTCATGTGATCGTTATCAAACAAATGCTTGATTTTCCTACAGCTTTTTCACAATTTGTGATGCAGTTTGCAGAGCTTTCTGTGCTTTTTTTTGTTTGCAAAAATCTAGTTGAACTCATTTAAACTCATGTTTGACACACATGAATCAAAGAGGTATATGGCTGAATGTGTGTTGTGATGATGTCACACGGCGTGTGTGACCCAAATCTGTGGAAAAATATGTGGAAAAATCTGTGGGAAAACTGCAAGTTAATCTGAATATCATGGAGTTTCCTTGACATTGTGTTCATTTTTCTGATCGCAGAATTGGGATTGTTTGAGACATTCAAATGAATAAGACAAAGACAGAGACGAACTTTTCACTGCAACAAATCCACTTCAATCAGCTCTTCAGGTTGGTGTCAGGCTGGTCCACTCTTAACCTTTCATTCTGTCTCTCTGTCCACTACTGATTTAGACTCATGGACACATTCACTTCACAGTAAGAAAAGTACCTTCACTCACTGGACACTGTGACTTTAATAGTGCACCTAGCTGTCTGAAATGTCCATCAAAGCAACACTCAGATAGAGGAACCACTCACTGTGGTCAATATCAGAGCTTCCAGCACCCACTAAAACTCAGTGAGAGGGACGAATGAGGACGCAGAATATTATATATACCAAAATAGAGTTTTTCTCTAGCTTGTGATGTCCTGAACAAATATTAAATATTGTAGCATAAAGTATAGGTAGTGTGTATATAGGTAGTTACTTAGATAATACTCTCCCAACATTCATTTTTCTTTCCTCTGGATGAAACAGGCTTGGATCATTGACCCACTCGGACGTAAAGAGACACTAGGCTTCTGCTCTTTTAAAAGCTTTGAAGCACAATCCATAATAGGGAGTAGGGCTTTATTTGAGATAAATATATGAGGAAAACACAAATCTGTACCAATTTCTGCCAGTTTAAATAGGTCAACAGACAGACATAAGGAGCACATTCTATTAGATCAACTTTGTCTAAGTAGCATTTATTCTCTTCTAAAGTAAAGTGAGTGATCTTTCACCTCTAGTTACGCTCACGTTGTGCCTTGAAGCCTGGAATTCAGATCCACAGCTCAAAGAAAGTGATGTGAAAGATTCACATCTGAAAGATCGGTCTATTTCCTCAAAGTCTTTTGGTTGTGTTTATCTTCCATTTTCAACATGAAGTTATTTTATTTAGACTTCGATGGAGGTCGCATCATTTTAGTCATTTGTTCAGTCTTAAAGCTGGTTTTTGTCACACATTTTTGACTTTATATACAAAAAGCTACGTATAGCCTAAGCATAGAAGTGTCAAGATTGTTAACAAGATAGCAGGAAACAGTTTCCTGCTAGGAATCCTAGCAGGAAACAATAGACTCACTTATGTGTAGACATATATTTATAGTTATATGTCGCTATATGATAAAAGATGGATTAGATGAATAGATATTGTCTGGAGATATAAACAGCCATCTGACTGTATAAACTTATATCACTGTTACAAAATAAACATAAGCTTGTGCAGTCTGCAGTCAGGCCTATATAAGGTTACACATAATAATAAAGTGTGTGGGATCAGAAATACAGCTACACTGTGGACAGGAAGCATGTGATATACAAGTTAACAGACATTTTTTTTAAATAAGTCCATGAAAATCAGAACATAATCCGTTTTTAGTAAAGATATCATTTACAATTTTTTGTATAATTGAAAATAATAGATTAATTACCATTCAGTGAATGAAATGTAAATGCAATTTAATTTATTGTTCTCTATCCAATACAAATGCAATGGAATTTAACATTCAGTTGAAGGGCTTATTGCTTCTTATATCCTTCTGTGCTACACACCACTACACTGCTACACACCACTACACTATATCTCCACTGCTACAATCCTTTCAAAGCATCAGAAACATCAGCTGATCCGGCCGCCGTCATACATTCCTCATCAGCCCGAAGGGCTCGTGTGTCTCTCGCTCATTAATAAATAGAGAGCAGATGAAAGAGCCACGGGGTTTTTGTCCACACTTTCACTGTGTATTATTATTATCGACTCAATCATTTCCGGCATTTCCATACATTTCTATCAAGCACTGGAGACAGACAGAAAGCAAACAGACCTGCTTATATCTACTCACCAATATACTCAAAGATGTAGACGACAAAGAAGGGCGTGACCAGATCATTGATGCCCTGGACGTAACCGCTGGCAGGATGCCGGATGGCCCAGATGAACAGAATCCGCTCGAAGATCTGAAGAACAAAGAGACCCGAATAAAAACTGTGACCTGTGGCTACAACTAAACAATTCATGCATATATGGTTTAGAAGCTCAGAGAACAAAAGTTGTGTAAACATGCAAAGCTATGAGACTTTGCACAAGGTCACATTTGACTGCTATTAATTAGACACAGACAGCATCTCCTCATTTAGCCAGCAATCAATTAAGAAAATCAATTAAGCTCTCGAAAGTAATTAGCATCACAACGTTCAATCGAGCAGACGGCGAGGGTGACCAAAAAAAAAGTGTAGAAGCGTAGCACGCACGTGAGGCCATATGTTTGCTTTTATACATGAAGGTTAGTAGATAAAGAGTATATGGATGTGGATTATAGGACAACTAGATGCCACCTTGAGGTGTAATAAATGTTAGCCATGTCGCCCTGTTAGTGTGGTGTCCTCATTGAATTGTTTACATTTAAATGAATGAATGAATGAATCAATCAATCAATCATTCAATAAATAAATAAATAAAGCCCAGCACATTGTGGGTGTCTGAAACCTCATGCAATGTATATTGAATTTATGAGGAAGCGTACGTGGGAGTTAGCAAGGTTACATCAGCTAGAATGATAGCAGACTATTTAATAATGTTAAGCCAGCTATTTAACTCTGCCTCAGGCCCTGTCCACATATACATAGATATTTTTCCAAAATTCTTTCCCCTAGGTTTTGACCTGTCTGTTTACAACGATTTCCAAAACACAGCTGTCCACATAAAAAACACTGAAAAAATAAAATGTACTTGAGCACACTTGAGCACAAAAACTAACATTAAGTAGAGCACAAAAGTCCAACATGGCCGAAAGTTTGAAACCAAAAATGAAAAAGACAAGAATTCACTACGGAAAGGAGTTAGTGCTTAAGGTTATATTCGAGCACAAAATACGCATAATAGCAGCAAAATGATTACAAAAATAATGCTAAAATTTACGCTGAGTTGCGTTGTGCTCTCCACGTGCGTTTGCATTGACCGCAGCAAACATGCCCGGTGTGAAAAGCCGTCAATCTGCTTAAATGTGCAAATTTAGTTGTCCATCAAATCTTCCTTTTAACGACACAAAGAGCGCTAACTAGAGCTTGCTCATCTGTATTCATTCCATCTTAATTTCTTAAGTCTATTCTCCGTGATGCTAAGTAACGGTACTTCCTTTCTCTTTTCTTACAATGCAAACACCTCAATCTTCATTAAAGTGTCTTTTCGCAATCCTTCACTTCACTGTCAGCCTGCTTGGATTAAAGGAAAAGGAAACTGGGAAAGAAAATAAAGAGAGAGAGAGAAAGAAAGAGAGAGAGGGAAAGAGGGGGGGGGAGAGAGAGAGAGAGAGAGAGAGAGAGAGAGAGAGAGAGAGAGAGAGAGAGAGAGATGCACTTTCTCTCTGGCGTCTGACAAGTCAAACTGACGTCTGGCTCATGCAGAGAGGCTTCCGGACGCCATGTTCCCGTCAAGCCCTAAATAAACTCATTGCTTGTACGGTGTCACAAACACCAAACACGGTGCTCAAGTCTTCCTTACATGCCCAGTGTCCACATTTCTTTTGTCAAAATGGAGGATTTTCTTTTTAATCTGAGACGCAGGATTCGCAGCTCGCTCATGGAGTTGGTTTCTCATAGTGCACCAAGGCCTACGCTCACAGTCACTGTTGTCCTTTTAATTATGTTTAATTATTAAGCTGTCTTTTGGCGCCCTCACTGCTGAAGCCCGGGTTCGAGTCCTGAGCAGGGAGCCAACCCAACCACTGAGGGGTTTACACTCAATGCCGGTCCCAAGCATGGATAAAAGAAGTTGCGTCAGCAAGGGCATTCATTGTAAAACCTGTGCCAAAATCAAAATATGCTGACCAAATGATCTGCTGTGGTGACCCCGAACTGGGAGCAGTGGCAGAAACAGCAACAACAACAACAGCATTTAGTGGCTTTTGACAGTGAAAACAAAGAAATCGTTTAGGATGATACTAAACCTGCCTAAATAAATATTTCTTCCAAATATTCCAGTTTTTGAATCCTTACCTTCTGTTGCCCCGACTTTTCTACCTATCCTGTAAACAGCTGTTTCCTATCGACTGACCTATGCCTGATCTTTGCCTTCTGTTTTCGGATTGCTTTTTTTTTTTTTGCTTTGCACTGTTCCTATTAAACTGACCTGCATTTGCATCCTCACCTCTGAGTGTGTATTCCTGTCATTCTGCAGCCAACCATCAGAGGGTAGAAAATCTTTTAAAAACACTTAAAAGCAGGCAGCAAAAGGAGAAAAAAAAAAAAAAGTGTTCTGACAATTACAAGATTTGATATGTAATCCATCTATTTGCTTAGCACACAGACTCCTCTATAGCAGTCGCCTTCATCTCACAAATAACTTCTAGGTGGTTTGGAGACGAGACACGAAGGCTGCAAATAACAAAATCCTGTTACACACACAACAACCTTGGCTTGCTAAATAAAAAAAAAACAATAATAACAGCTGGGAGCACAACCCCTGCCAGCTAAGGTCACACGGCGGAGGCTTAGCGCGTAGCTCGTGGTGAATCTGTGTATCGTTAGCTGGAGTGCTGCTTGTGTAAGAGTTACACAGCCTGTAGAATGCTAAAGAGAGGCTGAGAGATGTGCACAGTTGGAGTGATCACTCGAGAGGAAAAGAGGTGTTGTTGGCATGCAGGGCAAGGTGCAAGTGAGTGAGTATGTGCACAAGCAGCCTGCTTCCTCGAGTCATTTAGAGGAAAGCTGTTGCTAAGAAAAAAAGGGGGGGGGGGTCACTCAGGAGAATGAGAAGAAGAAGCTTTTTCCTCGACAGATGTGAGTAAACATTTAGAAATGGAAGTGTGGATTATTTATAATGGAGCAGGACAGTATGGGACGGTGATGCATACAGCATGCATCTTTATTTAAAACTATGGTTCATCCTGTAACGTGACTCAACAGCTCCCTAAACTCCTTTATCTATCTATCTACATAAATATCTATCCATCCATCCATCCAGCTGTCTGTCTGTTTTTATCCAGTCGTCTGTTTTTATCCAGTCGTCTGTCTGTCTATCCAGTCGTCTGTCTGTCTATCCAGCCGTCTGTCTGCCCATCCAGCCGTCTGTCTGCCCTATCCAGCCGTCTGTCTGCCCTATCCAGCCGTCTGTCTGTCCATCCAGCCGTCTGTCTGTCTATCCAGCTGTCTGTCTGTCTGTCTGCCCGTCTGTCCATCAGTCCAACTATGTCTGTCCGTCCTTCCATCCAACTATCTGTCTGTCTACCTACCTGTTTTATCCATTTACCCTATCCATCCATCCATCCATCCATCCATCTGTCCATCCATCTATCTATCCATCTATCTATCTATCCATCTGTATTCTTGTCATATAGAGTGATTTCAGAAACCTCCCACACCCCCAGATTCTGCTCCTTTTGAGGCGACTCTCTACAGTAATGAAATAATGCATGATTTCGATCTATTCAGAATGACCTTAAAATTAAAAACATTCAGATATAAATTCATCCACAACATTCTAAAAAGTATACCTAATATAAACAACACACTGCAAAACGCCATTCATTTTTAAATATGGAATTAAAAACATTTTGGAAAGTTTTCAGGTGCATCCCAAAATCGCACACTTAAGCACTATTCTATGCCATTGTGTAGTATAAACAACGTAGGCAGTGTGTTTACACTAAAAAATTTCTAACAAGAACTTTAAGAACCTGGATGATGCACTTATTCAGCTGAAAGAGTGATGCTGGAAAATTGGACACTTCATGAACTCACAGCTTTGCTTATGGAGTGGAAAAGGGGCGGGGCTACCAGGTGCTGACGCTGCATGAGAAAAATGCTCAAGATGGCTGACGACATCCCGGCGGACAAGATATCTTACAAACGTCTTTTAAATAAGCTCATGCTGGGTGATTTATTTATAAAAATAAACATTTTAAAAATTCAGTTTATTCTGCTACAGCGAGCTGCGTCACATTACACGTGTTTGATCAACTAGTGTTCCATTTGAGTCGTACTACTCTTAAATTCATAAACTAGATGAATATATAGTGCATAGTGCAAGAGCAGAATGTATCGTATGTCATTTGGGACACGTCCTTGGAATAAGTTCTAAAAAGTACGATTACACATACTGATCTTTTCTCATGGTCAGCCGTTGCTTCATGTAATATTTAAAAAACAGTAATCTGTCAAATTCAGAAAAGTAGCATTTAGCATAAATTTCTTCTGTTAGAAAAAAAAAGGAAGTGATAAAAGCATTCTGATTGACTAGAAGTTTTAAAATACCTAGTTTCCCTGAACACTGGCTTCACCAAGATCCTAAAACGGTCTATAAAGCTCAGAACACACATGGTGCCAATTTACACCTGGTTCTCGGAGGCGGAAACGTTCCTGAGCGAGACCGGCTGTCACTAATTGCTCAAAGCTCAGTACATCAAACAGAATGTGTAATCTGCTGCACTTTCTGTTTTCCCACCCTTTTGTGCTGCTGCCCTCCCACTTCCTGTACGTTCCCTTCTCAGACACATATGTACAAGGAGAAGAAGAGGATGTTACATGTTGCTAGGGGCAGTGGCGGCTCAAGTGGTTAAGGCTCTTGGTTGTTGATCGAAGGATCGGGGTTCAAGCCCCAGCACCACCAAGCTCCACTGTTGGGCAACTGAGCAAGGCCCTTAACCCTCTCTGCACCAGGGGCGCTGTATCATAGCTGCCCCTGCGCTCTGACCCCAACTTCCTCAGCTGGGATATGCGAAGGAAAGAATTCCACTGTGCTGTAATGTTGTGGCTATAATAAAGGCTTCATGTGCACCGTGCTTACATTTTGACTAGTTTGGATTAATTACACCAAAAAACAAGCACTCAGAAAATAATCAGATAGGAGTTGTGGGCCAGGGGTGTTTTTGTGTTCAGTGTGCGATGCATGAGAAAAGCAGGAGAAAGCTGCGAGTGAAACAGAGGGAGAGAGCAAGGAAAGAAACAGTATGAGAAAGATGGAGGGAAAGGACAGAATAGAGAGAAAAAAAGGCAGAAGAGAGGTAAACAAGGACAAAAGAGAGGTAAAAAGGACAGAAGAGAAATAAAAAAGGACAAAACTGAGGTAAAAAGGACAGAAGAAAGGTAAAAAAAAAAAAAGGACAGGAGAGGTAGAAAAGGACAGAAGAGAGGTAAAAAGGCGGAAGAGAGGTAAAAAAAAAAAAAAAAGTACAGGAGAGATGTAAAAAAAAAAGGACAGAAGAGAGGTAAAAAAAAAAGGACGGAAGAGAGGTAAAAAAAAAGGACTGAAGAGAGGTAAAAAGGGACAGAGAAGGACAGAAGAGAGGTAAAAAAGGACAGAAGAGAGCTAAAAAAAAGGACAGACGAGAGGTAAAAAAACAAAGAACAGAGGAGAGGTAAAAAAAAAAAGGACTGAAGAGAGGTAAAAAGGGACAGAGAAGGACAGAAGAGAGGTAAAAAAGGACAGGAGATAGGTAAAAAAAAGGACAGAAGAGAGGTAAAGAGGCAGAAGATAGGTAAAAAAAAGGACAAAAGAGAGGTAAAAAAGGACAGAACAGAGGTAAAAAAAAGGACAGAAGAGAGGTACAAAGGGACAGAGAAGAGGTACAAAGGGACAGAAAAGAGGTACAAAGGACAGAAGAAAGGTAAAAAAGAACAGAAGAGAGATAAAAAAACAGAAAAGGACTGAAGAGAGGTAAAAAGTGAGAGAAGAGGTACAAAGGACAGAAGAAAGGTAAAAAGGACAGAAGAGAGGTAAAAAAAAAAGGGCAGGAGAAATAAAAAGGACAGAAGAGAGGTAAAAATAAGGGACAGAGGAGAGGTAAAAAAGGGACAGAGGAGAGGTAAAAAAGGACAGAAGAGAGGTAAAAAAGGACAGAAGAGAGTTTATCAGATTGTGTGCCGTGATGTACGAGTCCAGAAGCGAGTCACACGAGCACACTGTTAGCATGAGGCAGGTGAAATCTGCATGCTTGGTTATAAAGCGCTGAACCTCACTGAACCTCAGCAGGACGTGACAGCAGTGGAGGTTAGTGTTTCTGTGACTCACACACACACACTTCAGAGAGCTCCTTGGAAACACTTCCTACGCAACACCATGAAATCCACAAAGCACATTCCGTGCGAATCAACACACTCTTTAACTAAACAATGCAACA